>OLKM01001116.1:135000-171075 GCA_900291075.1 Melanogrammus aeglefinus
AGGCGTCTTGCTCAGGGACACCTAGACACTCAGCAAGCAGGAGCTGGGGATCTAGAACTAGCACTCTTCCGGATACCAGCCAATCCGCTCTACCTCCCGAGCAACATGCCGCCCAGCACATCTTACCTCGATCTCTTTAAACAAAGGCTTCTGAAACACGTGTTTCAGAACCTGCTCCAGGGGGGGGTCTACTACCGGCTCCAGAACGGGCTCTACTACCGGCTCCAAAACGGGGTCTACTACCGGCTCCAGAACGGGCTCTACTACCGGCTCCAGGAGGGGTCTACCACCGGCACCAGGAGGGATCATCGTACCTGTTCCATGATGTCCTTGACCTTGTCCTGCTCACAGTCCAGGATGACCCTTCGCTCCTTTTTGGTCTCCAGGTCCTGGAACAGCGAGCGGTACGCCTCGTCCTTCCTCTCATCCTTCAGGTTGCCCACATTGATGGCCGTTACCTGCCACTTCCTCTCGGCCGCCGTGTCCAGGACAACCTGCAGGGTGCTGAGGCCTGCGGACCAGTAAGACCAGTTAGAACCAGTATAACCAATACCAGGGCCACCTGCAGGGTGCTGAGGCCTGGGGACCAGTGAGACCACTTAGAACCAGTAGAACCGGTTAGAACCAGAACTAGGATTACCTGCAGGCTGCTGAGGCTGGGGACCAGTAGAACCAGTAAGACCAGTAGAACCAGTTAGAGAACAGGAAAGCCAGTGCTCTCCCAGTAACCAGCAAACATCATGGAGCGACATTTACTACTTATAGAGCTTATCATCATCGCACACCACCACATCTATTGTGAACTCCAACTCTCTTCATACTTTGCTCCTGCCCTTGCTAGTGCCTGCTTCCCTGGTTATGATTAGCCGTTAGCGACGGTTCATTTAACACCTGGCAGCTAGACGGGGCAGATCTGAAGTCAGTTTAGCCTGAAAATGGAGGCGTTTTATCTGAATGAATTATGGGTAGCAAATTAGTGGCATTATTATTGTTTGTAGGGCCGCATGGACACTCAAACCCTACCGGTGAAGGTCTATAGAACTACAGGTCTAGATGTTAAGGTCTATAGAACTACAGGTCTAGTTGTACTGGTCCAGGGCTATAGAACTACAGGTTTAGATGTACAGGTCTATAGTACTAGAGGTGTAGATGTTAGGGTCTATAGAACTACAAGTCTAGAAGTACAAATCTAAAGTGATGATGTAAGACTGTACTATACTATAGGTCATAGTAATGTAATCATCATGTTAATTATGATAAGATGTCCTCATAGCATGATATGCTGATCAGAGTATCAGGTCATCAGGGGATGACATGAGGATTACATGAGGAATCTGTCTGGTGGAATAGGAAACGTGCTTCAGTCCAGCCTCTGTACGACCAAACATGACAACCTGTGTAATGACATCACAGGTAGCTGAAAGCATGTTCCGCCCTTGACCCCTTCCCCCCCCCCACCCCCCCTGTCTAAACACACACAATGCCATTGCCTCCTCCATCTCATAACACTGAGTGATTGGATGAGAGCGGCGGCATGAGTCTCCTCCTAATACGATGCTAAGCTATTCACAGGGACATGAATAATGCAGGGCCGCCCCACCAGAGCCCCACAACCAGGGAGCGTCCTGGGACCTGCTGCCTGCCAACCAGCTCCCAGGGGGGGCCGGGTCAGGAGCAGGCCCTCTAGAGGCTGGAGCTCCAGGTAAAGGACTAGAGGTCGGACCTCCACTAGAGGCCAGACCTTCACTAGAGGCCGGACCTTCACTAGAGGCAGGACCTTCACTAGAGGCAGGACCTCCACTAGAGCCAAGACCTTCACTAGAGGCAGGACCTCCACTAGAGGCCGGACCTTTGTAAGTGCAGAATGGGAGGAGGAGCAGACTCACATCAGGTGAGCCAGCGCTGTGCCTTCAGCAAACACAAGATCTGTTCTCAATCCAACTGAACAACCATGTAAATGTGGTTCCTCTTGTTTTTATATATATAGATATATATATATATATATAGCACAACCTTGTCACTATAAACCAGGAGACGGTGGCCTGTCGATTACTGCTGATCAGGACATCGGTCCTCTCTTCTTCACGCGCCCATTGTCACCCCCCCGATCACTCCTCATGCCTCCCCCATCTCTATCTTGCTCCTCTCTCTCGCTCCCTATCTGTTCAATTCTCTCTCTCTCACTCTGTCTCTCTCTCTCTGTCTCCCTCTCCCTCTCTCTCTCTCTCTCTCTCTCTCTCTCTCTCTCTCTCTCTCTCTCTCTCTCTCTCTCTCTCTCTCTCTCTCTCTCTCTCTCTCTCTCTCTCTCTCTCTCTCTCTCTCTCTCTCTCTCTCTCTCTCCATCCCTCCCTCTCTCTCTCCCTCCCTAACTCTGTCTCTCTCTCCCTCCATGTGTGTCTATGTTTCTATACATATACATATATATACATATTCTGTAAACATACATACATACATACATACATACATACATACATACATACATACATACATACATACATACATACATACATACATACATACATACATACATACATACATACATACATACATACATACATACATACATACATACATACATACATACATACATACATACATACATACATACATACATACATACATATATACATACATACATACAGTGTATATGTATATATATACATTGTAGGTATATGCATATCTCTACACAGAGCACTAGGCAATCAGAGTGTGGTTGGCATGGGAACGAGAGGGATGCCATTGACCTAATTAACATGACGCTCCGGGATGGGGTCATGACAACAGGGAGACCCGTGGTCGCGCGTAGCGATAGCATTAAGATGTGCGTAGCGTTAGCATGAAGCTAAACAACATAGTATACTTCCTGGTTACCGCCTAGAAACCAACTAAACTGTGTACTGTGTGTACTGGAAACGGTATTCTACTGATCAACATACTGTACTGTGTACCGTGTTTACTGTACTATCTCCAACCCAACATATATACTGTACTGTATATTGTATACTGTACTGTATACTGTGTTTACTGTACTATCTCCCACCCGTGATATATATTGTACTGTATACTGTATTATTTGTTTACTGTACTATCTCCTACCTACCATATATACTGTACTATATACTGTATATTGTATACTTTATACTGTACTATCTCCCACCCAATACATATACTTTACTGTATACTGCATACTGTACTATCACTTACCCAACATATAAACTGTATAATGTATACTGTACTATATACTGTATACTGAACTTTACACTTTATACTGTACACTCTACAATCTCCTACCCAACATATATACTGTATACTGTGTTTACTGTACTATCTCCTAACCAAAATATATACTACTGTATACTGTACTGTATACTGTACTATCTCCTACCCAACATATAGACTATACTGCATTCTGTATTATAATCTTGTAAAAATATATAATATTTAGTTCTCAATCTACTACACAACCTATATACTTAAAGGGTTAGGCAAAAGTAGCCAAGGGTTATGGTGGTGTGTCTTCTAGTGATTGTGCTGTTTGACACATTTAAACTCCAGTTTGTAACGGGAGGGAGAGCATGATACATTCACTAGTAATTTAATGTTGGTTGAAACCTGTTCAGTCAGCAGCTTTGTCAATCTAATTACTCAATGGGGCAGTTATACTAAAGTAAAAGTACAGTTATACTACCGTAATATTACAGTAATACTACAGTAATTGTAGCAATATCTGAGCTTGTGTGCAGTATGTCTTTTTGCTATTTATTCAGATTGAATATAACAACAAATAGATGTAAAACATTCTGATAATGTTCCTTGTGATAACCTCTGTTGTCCCTTTATGTGTGCGGTGTATCTGCCTCTGAACAAACTGGTTTCAGGTTGAAGGTAAACGTTACGTCATGTCCACGAGGTTGTGACTTCTGGAGCGCATTACCCAAGAGCCACTGGGGTCTCAAACAAGAATGAACACAACCTTCAACACCTACAGCATGACCACGGTATCTATCACACTGGGCAGGAGACAGACAGACAGACAGACAGACAGACAGACAGACAGACAGACAGACAGACAGACAGACAGACAGACAGACAGACAGACAGACAGGCAGGCAGACAGACAGACAGACAGACAGACAGACAGACAGACAGACAGGACAGGCAGGCAGACAGACAGACAGACAGACAGACAGACAGACAGACAGACAGACAGACAGACAGACAGACAGACAGGCAGACAGACAGACAGACAGACAGCAGACAGTCCTACCTCGGTCACTGTCGTAGAGGTAGGCGAACTTGTCCCACTTGTAGTACTCGATGAGGCTCAGCAGGGGGCCTTTGATGTCGGGCCTCATCTGCAGGATGAACTGCTGGGTGCCGTCCAGAGGGAAGCTGGGCGTGATGAAGGACACGTGCAGCGTCCCGCAGAACGACGTGATGGTGTTCACACTCTTCTTATCGTAGAAGCCGAAGATGGCGTACACGCCCCGGGCGTACTGGGAGCAGACTGCACAGAGGACAGAGAACCAGTCAGACTGGGAGTCTGTTACAGAGAACAGAGAACCAGTCAGACCAGGAGAACCTAACACAGAGAACAGAGAACCAGTCAGACCAGGAGGACACAGAACCTGTTACAGAGAACCAGTCAGACCAGGATAACCTAACACAGAGAACAGAGAACTAGTCGGACCGGGATCACACAGAACCTGTGACGGAGAACAGAGAACCAGTCAGACCAGGAGAACCTAACACAGAGAACAGAGAACCAGTCAGACCGGGAAGACACAGAACCCCTTTGAGTTGGGGCACTGATGACTTACATTTATTGATATATTATTATGATATATTACTGTGACTGGTTCTCATTAGTTCAGTTTTCCCATTATAACACCAGCCTCTTTCCCAGAAGCTGTGATATTATATATAGATATATAAACACACTGGAATGCGGTCTCGGTGCCCGAATGAAAGACTTTATTAAAGTGGTCTCTGTGGCCAACATTATTAACCAACCACTGTTGGTTATCAGGATGTCCTCACCAACGTCCCCCGGGGAGCGCTGGTCTCCTACCAAGAGGACGGCGACCAGCCCCTAAACCCTCACCCCTCCCGATCCTGCGAGAAGTTCCTGCATAGACGGGGACGAGAAAGTCTTGGTGGAGACCATATCGACAGACTAAGTGATGTGGTTATGGAGGCCGGTTCTCCGCGTTGGCCTGAGATCCGGAGATGCACTGCTGCTTGTAAAGGCATATTGATCAGGGGTGAGTTAATCAGAGTGATTGACCAAGGGGGAGTGTCCCACGGTGTATGTCATCCTCCCCTACACCCTGTTGAGATGGGCCTGCTGACACTAGGGTCCATCCATTAGACGGCTCAAGCCCCCCTCTCCCTTAAGTGGTGTCAGCATCTCTGCACCGCGGAATGTGCTGCTACAGACCAACTGGACAGGGGAACATGGAGAGAGAGGGCAACATGAATTAACATGTATGTGGAGGCCAACCTGCCTCAACATGTATTAGGGGTGCAACGGCTCGCAAAACTCAGGGTTCGGATCATGTCACGGTTTTTGGGTCACGGGTCAGATCATTTTCGGATCAACAACAACAAAAAAGATAACAAGACAAATATGACTTTAGGGATGGGTATCGAGAACCGGTTCTTGTTGAGAACCGGTTCCGACTGTTTTGATTCCTTGGAATCGTTTGCCGGTTTGGCAAACGATTCCCTTATCGATTCCGAGCGGGCGCGAATGACGTCACCACGCACGTTGCGTAGCTTACGCAAGATAGGTACGCAACGTGCGTAGCGACGTCCAGTGCAGTGCAGCCGGCAACATGGCACCCAAGCGGTACAAACGCTCGAAAGTGTGGTTACATTTCACGAGAAAGGGTGACAACAGGGGAACTTGCAATATTTGCAAAGTGGATATTTCATCAATGGGAGGAAATACTACCAATATGCAGAAACATTTGCGCACACAGCATGCGATAACTTTGAATGAATGTCGCGTTTTCGATACGCTCCGGAGTGATTCTCAACCCAACAGCAGCAGCAGCAGCAACGTTAGCATGTCCCGAGAGATCACGCATTCTGCCTGAAAAAGCAGACATGCTCATTTTTCTGCAGAAGAATTGTTAATACGTCATAGCTGTAATAATGCACAGTTCCATTGAGTTTGACTGAATTCGTCACTGGCTATTAGAAAAATGTTACTGGATGTTACTGGCCATTCTTGTATTTGCCACAGAATAACTTATCATGTATTGTATGTTGTTAATTTCTACACACAAGAATATTTATGTTATTATTATTATACCTCAAGACAGTTTGTAAAGTCATCATGTTACTTCTAACTGAACTAAAGTTGATTCTAATTGACCTGTTTGTTCTCCTTTTTTCCAAATGAGAATCGATAAGAGAATCGATAAAGAACCGAATCGTTTAGCAGAATCGGAAATGGAATCGGAATCGCAAAAATCTTATCAATACCAATCCCTACTTCCGATAAAATCTTCAAATGTGTAAAAACCAAAAAAAGTGAAAATTAGGTAATAATCCTCCTTCCTTTAAGCATATTTAAAAACATAGCTTGTGTCGACATAAATAAAAACTTAACTCAAGATGTCCTTCCAATGTATAAATTAAATATAAACAATGTATAATGCAAACTGAGGCATTTATCCATCTTATTTTAAACATGGATAGTAAATAAAATAATAAACCTGTGTCGAAAGGAAGCACAGCAGACCTGGATTTCCAATTCGAAATTCCTTTTCAAAAAGATGAGGATGTCTGCATTGCCTGGGGAGAGTGTAGAGTCTACACTCTGCATTGCTTGGGGAGAGTGTAGAGTCTACACTCTCCCCAAGCAATGCAGACATCCTCATCTTTTTTCCATCAAATATCTTAGCGAAATACAGTATCTGTCGTGTTTTATTTGGCATTTTGTAAATCCATTGTTTGCTGTTGGAAAACTCATTGCTCTGTGACCGGAAACGGAAGGGGGGCTGGTGTCTTTTCGCTCAGCTCTAGCCCTACTGTTGAGAGGGAGAACCGAGCGAAAAGACTACAACCAAACATGAACAGCCCCATGTCTGTTTCCGGTTCGGGTTATTTGGGATTTACAAAATCCCAAATAAAACACGAGAGAATCTGTATTTCGCTACGATACTTGATTAGGAACATCAACAAACACCACTCACCACTGGGTGAGTTGCACATCTCTGAAAACAAACTTTTAGGGTTGTTTTAAGGACAGGTTTGTGAATGCCCATAGCAAGCCATTCTGAAACAGGCAATGGCGATTCGAAATGAGCCAAATACCCGAGACAGGACCAATAGTTAACATTTTGGTGTCAACGGACGTTTTTGTTTAGTCAGCCGATCTGCGGGTAATCCGTGATCCGTTGCTCCACTAAATTGTATGTAGAGAACAACATGTAGAGGACAACATGTATGAACAGAACAACATGTATCAACATGTATGTAGAGAACAACATATAGAGGACAACATGTATCAACATATATGTGCCGAAGAGAGTTGTCTTTGATACAGAGAGCTGTACAGAGAGGTGTCCTTGATACAGAGGGTTGTACAGAGAGGTGTACAGAGAGGTGTCCTTGATACAGAGAGCTGTACAGAGAGGTGTCCTTGATACAGAGAGTTGTACAGAAAGGTGTCCTTGATACAGAGAGCTGTACAGAGCGGTGTCCTTGATACAGAGAGGTGTACAGAGAGGTGTCCTTGATACAGAGCGCTGTACAGAGAGGTGTCCTTGATACAGAGGGTTGTACAGAGAGGCGTACAGAGAGATGTCCTTGATACAGAGAGCTGTACAGAGAGGTGTCCTTGATACAGAGAGCTGTACAGAGAGGTGTCCTTGATACAGAGAGTTGTACAGAGAGGTGTCCTTGATACAGAGAGGTGTACAGAGAGGTGTCCTTGATACAGAGCGCTGTACAGAGAGGTGTCCTTGATATAGAGCGGTGTCATTGATACAGAGAGCTGTCCTGCAGTGCTATGCCCCCTAACCCTCCATCGTCTTCAGTGTTCTGCTCAGACTTTGCGGCGATGTGTCAGAGTCCTGGTGCTACACCCATGAGGACAAAACTGAACAAGGCTTCCTTTCAGACTCTCTCTAAACTCTGGACACTGAGGCCAGTTCCTCAGGATACACCGCTGTGATGCTAACATGCTGGTACAGCCGGGGCCACGTCAACAACCACACAGCTGGAGACAGAGCGACACATCAAGGTAGAAATAGATTGTCAGAAAGACAAAGAGGTAAACACGAGTGGTTCTGGGCTCAGAGAGCCCACCGCCTTGGGTCTTGTCCCCCCACCTGGGGCTGGTTCTGATCCGATGTTCTCAATCATGTGGTAATGTGTGTATAATCAGCCGATGTAGTGGAAGGTGTTTACGTCCTAATGACACACGGAGGAGCGCTGGGAGCTGCTTTGAATAATCCCGGCGACAGAGGGGCTCTGAGCTGCGTAGACGTGGCGCTCTCCTGGCCTCCGCGGCTCGGATCAGTCAGCTCATGCTCCTCCACCACCACCGTCTGAGACCCAACACGCAGCCCCAGGGGACGCCTGGGGCTGCGCTCTGATTGGCTGGGCGTCAGTAGAAGACTGGAGCCGTCAGATCACACCAAGCTCTGCTCAACAAAGAGCAACACGAGAACTCAACCCTTTTTAGACCGATAGAGAGAAGAGTAGAGAGTAGAGAGTAGAGTAGAGAGCAGAGAGTATAGTAGAGACTAGAGTATAGAGTAGACTAAAGAATACAGTAGAGAGTAGAGTAAAGATTATAGTAGAGACTAGAGTATAGAGTAGACTAGAGAGTAGAGAGTAGAGTAGAGAGGCAGAGACTAGAGAAGAGAGTAGAGGTTAGAGTTGAGTAGAGAGTAGAGTAGAGTAGAGTAGAGGAGGGTAGAGAGTAGGGAGCAGAGAGTAGAGTAGAGAGTAGAGTAGCAAGTAGAGTAGAGTAGAGAGTAGAGTAGAGAGTAGAGTAGAGAATAGAGTAGAGGAGGGTAGAGAGTAGAGAGTAGACCAGGCTGCTCCTCCCGACTGGAAGGTCTCAGTACCCAGTCGGTCAGAGACCAGGCTGCTCATGGGGTCTGGCAGGCCAGCGTTGGGACAGCTCTCCACTCCTTCCTGTTAACTGCAGGATCCAGTCTTCTTGGGGAATGTTGAGAGACAACAGAGATAACGGGGAACCTCATGAGTAATATCTAACAGCGTCAGAACAACACAACGCTGTTCCTGTAAGTGTGAGTGTGTGTGTGTTTGTGTGTGTGTGTAAGTGTGTGTGTCTGTGTGTGTGTTGTGTGTGTGTGTGTGTGTGTGTGTGTGTGTGTGTGTCTGTGTGTGTGTGTGTGTGTGTGTGTGTGTCAGTGTGAGTGTGTGTGTGTGTCAGTGTGTGTGTGTCTGTGTATGTGTCACTTTGTATGTGTCTGTGTGTGTGTGTCAGTGTGTGTGTGTGTTTGTGTGCCAGTGTGGGTGTGTTGGCGTTCTGAACACTGAGCTCAGTGAGGATCTGTTCCCGTGAGCAGCACTCCATAATGAGCAGAGTGCTGATCTCTGTTCGTCCACAACTCACGCTGAGATAAGACAAGACCCGCCACAACGAATATTAATGAGCAGTCCGAGGGTTGTCACAGTGATTTAGGAGCTGTGATGTCATCAGGAGGGATCCATAATGCTGCAGCTGGTATGATTTGATCGCCACGGAAACGTGGCAACTAAGAGGACGGATAATTAACACCTCAATGTTGTGTTAGGTCGAGGGAGGAGGAGGAGAGGGAGGAAGATCTATCTTCTATCACCTATCCCCTCTATCTTCTATCACCTATCGCCTCTATGTTCTATCACCTCTATCTCCTATCCCCTATCACCTTTATGTTCTATTACCTCTATCTTCTATCACTTTTCTCCTCTATCTTCTATTACATGTCCCCTCTATCTTCTATCATCTATCCTCTCTATCTTCTATCACCTATTCCCTCTATCTTCTATCATCTATCCCCTCTATCACCTATCCCCCCTATCTTCTATCACCTTTCCCCTCCACCTTCTACCACCCATCCCCTCTATCTTCTATCACCTTTCCCCTCTATCTTCTATCACCTTTCCCCTCTATCTTCTATCACCTATCCCCTCTTTCTTCTATCACCTATCCCCTCCATCTCCTATCACCCATCCCGCTATCTTCTATTACCTACCCCTTCTATCTTCTATCACCTATCCCCTCTGTCTTCTATCACCTATCCCCTCTATCTTTTATCAGCTTGACCCCCTTTCTTCTACCACCCATCCCCTCTATCTTCTATCGCCTTTCCCCTCTATCTTATATCACCTATCCCCTCCATCTTCTATCACCTATCCCCTCTATCTTCTATCACCTATCCCCTCTATCTTCTATCACCTTTCCCCTCCATCTTATATCACCTATCCCCTCCATCTTCTATCACCCATCCCCTCTATCTTTTATCACCTATCCCCTCTATCTTCTATCAGCTTGCCACTCTATCTTCTATCACCTATTCTCTCTTTCTTCTATCACCTATCCCCTCTATCTTCTATCACCTATCCCCTCTATCTTCTATCACCTATCCCCTCTATCTTCTATCACCTATCCCCTCTTTCTTCTATCACATCACCTTTCCCCTCTGTATTCTATCATCTTTCCCCTCCATCTTCTATCACGTATCCCCTCTATCTTCTATCACCTTGCCCCTCAATCTTCTATCACCTTTCCCCTCCATCTTCTATCACCTTTCCCATCTATCTTCTATCACCTATCCCCTCTATCTTCTATCACCTATCCCCTCTATCTTCTATCACCTATCCCCTCTATCTTCTATCACCTATCCCCTCTGTATTCTATCATCTTTCCCTCTTCCATCTTCTATTCTATCACGTATCCCCTCTATCTTCTATCACCTTGCCCCTCATATCTATCACCTATCCACTCTATCTTCTATCACCTATCCCCTCTTCTTCTATCACCTATCCCCTCTATCTTCTATCACCTATCCCCTCTATCTTCTATCACCTATTCCTCTTTCTTCTATCACCTATCCCCTCTATCTTCTATCACCTATCCCCTCTATCTTCTATCACCTATCCCCTCTTTCTTCTATCATCTATCCCCTCTATCTTCTATCACCTATCCCATCTATCTTCAATCACCTATCCCCTCTATCTTCTATCACCTATCCCCTCTATCTTCTATCACCTATCCCCTCTATGTTCTCCATGAGGACTTGGCTCCCACCCCAGCCATCAGAGAGCCCCTCCTCTCTCCTCCTCTGAAGCAGCGGTTCCCATGACTGGTGGAGCCAGGATAAAAGGACACACCCTCTCCTCCCACATCTCTCCTAAAGCCTGCTCCTCCACGAGGGAGGTCCAACCTCTCCTCCTACACAACTCCTAAAGCCCCCAGGGGTGAGTTCCACCCATCAGCCGAACCCCCTGCTCCATCTTCTCCCAGAGACGGAGTACACCTCCTGTTCCATCTCCTCCCAAAGACTGAGTGCTCCTCCTTCTCCTCCGGGGGCGAGGTCCACCCTTCAGCTGAACCTCCTCAAGCTCCTAGGTGCTCCAAGGTTACCGGAGGAACACGGAGCTGAAAATAACCACCGTCCCACTTAGCTGGCCTCCTTCTGGGGCCTCCTTCTGGGGCCACCTTCTGGGGCCTCCTTCTGGGGCCTCCTTCTGGGGCCACCTTCCGGGGCCTCCTTCTGGGGCCTCTTTCTGGGGCCTCTTTCTAGGGCCTCTTTCTTGGGCCTCCTTCTGTGGCCAAGGGTCTCGGGGTCTAGGAGGGGTTCTGGGAGGGTCTGGGAGGAGTGGGTCTGTGAGGGTCTTGGAGGAGGTGGTCTGTGAGGGTCTAGGAGGGGGTCTGTGAGGGTCTAGGAGGGTGTCTGTGAGGGTCTAGGAGGGGGTCTGTGAGGGTCTAGGAGGGGGTCTGTGAGGGTCTTGGAGGAGGGGGTCTGTGAGGGTCTAGGAGGGGGTCTGTGAGGGTCTAGGAGGGGGTCTGTGAGGGTCTAGGAGGGGTCCTGGGAGGGTCTGGGGGAAGGCGGTCATGGAGGAGGCGTTCTGGGGGGTGGTGTTGTTCTATTATCGCAGGATGGACATTTGGTTTCCTGATCAACAAGGAACCCTGGTCAGTACAAAGGACACACAATGTCAAAGACACGGTGTTGAAGAGGATCAAACATGCCCACACAGGCGCAAACACACACACACACACACACACACACACACACACACACACACACACACACACACACACACACACACACACACACACACACACACACACACACACACACACACACACACACACACACACAACACACACACACACACACACACACACACACACACACACACACACACACACACACACACACACACACACACACACACACACACACACACACACACACACACACACACACACACACACCTACAGTGCTGTGTTGCTCTTACATTGGTAGACATTTGAAACACACCAGCCACAAACGCCCAAACATGGAGGAGGAGAAGCAGCCTGAACACTTTATACTATATATCTATATACAGTATCTATCTATCTATATATCTCTCTCTCTCTATATATACATACATACATACATACATACATACATACATACATACATACATACATACATACATACATACATACATACATACATACATACATACATACATACATACATACATACATACATACATACATACATACATACATACATACATACATACATACATACATACATACATACATACATACATACATACATACATACATATACACATAGATAATTATCTGGTCGTATTTCTATTGAATATGAAATAAAAAAAAAGAGGTCTTTAGTGGTCGTCAATGAGGATGTGCAGCCTCCTCTCTCCAGCGAAGGCAAAGTGATGGAGGACCAGGGAGGAGGGGGGTTGCCATGGAAACTGAACGCTTGCATCTTTAAAGTGGGTCATGTGCCCCCTCTATTCATCCTCCAGCTGAATTAATCCATCGCTTGAAGTGTTCCTAATGTACCACCACCCTAATGTACATCAACACCACCCTAATGTACAACACCACCCTAATATACCCCACCAACACCCTAATGGACAACACCACCACCCTAATGGACAACACCACCACCCTAATGTACCCCACCACCACCCTAATGGACAACAACACCACCCTAATGTACCCCACCACCATCCTAATGTACCCCACCACCACCCTAATGGACAACACCACCACCCTAATGTACAACACCACCACCCTAATGTACCCCACCACCACCCTAATAGACAACACCACCACCCTAATGTACACCACCACCCTAATGTACAACACCACCCTAATGTACCCCACCACCACCCTAATGGACAACCAACCACCCTAATATACAACACCACCCTAATATACAACACCACCACCCTAATGTACAACACCACCACCCTAATGTACAACACCACCCTAATGGACAACACCACCACCCTAATGTACACCACCACGCTAATGTACAACACCACCCTAATGTACAACACCACCACCCTAATGTACCCCACCACCACCCTAATGTACGCCACCACCCTAATGGACAACACCACCCTAAAGTATAATACCACCCTAATGTTTCCCACCACCCTAATGTACACTTCGACCCTAATGTACAACACCACCACCCTAATATGCCCCACCTAGGTAAAGTCTAAAGTCTCTGTGCCGATGGAATAGAGAGGGTTTATGTCCATGACAGGATATGTCATGGACATATTAATACCCTTAATGGACGTATTAATACCCTTAATACTGTATGTCATAAGATAGACAGATGTCTGTAATGCTGTCAGCACCATGTAGTCAGTACCATGATGTCCAGGCCTGTCTCTCAGTCCCTCCCAGCTGCCCTACCACTGGATCCTGACTGCACCCCTGTGCTGTAATCCAGGTACAGTAGGTCTGCTGACCTTTCCCTGGAAACCCCAGAGCACCCTGATGGAGCTGGGTCCTCACATCCACCACATCACCACAGCACCCAGCTGCTGCTGCCATGACAACCAGCCAGGGATACAGGAGGGTGCTCTGGAGAGAAGCGAGCCCACGCAGACACGCAGCCACTCAGACACTCCTCATCCAGTCTGAGCAGCCAGAACACGTCCACACATGGAGGCACTCACCCAGAGCATCCAGAACACACTCACTTAGAACGTCCAGAACACACTCACTTAGAACGTCTAGAACACGCTCACTTAGAACATCTAGAACACACTCACTTAGAACGTCCAGAACACACTCACTTAGGACGTCTAGAACACACTCACTTAGAATGTCTAGAACACACTCACTTAGAATGTCTAGAACCCACTCACTTAGAACCAGAACGTCTAGAACACACTCACTTAGAAGGTCTAGAACGCGTTCACTTAGAACCAGACCGTCTAGAACACACTCACTTAGAACGTCTGGAACACACTCACTTAGGACGTCTAGAACATGCTCACTTAGAACCAGAATATCTAGAACACACTCACTTAGAACGTCTAGAACACACTCACTTAGAACCAGAACGTATAGAACACACTCACTTAGAACGTCTTGATGACGCTCATTTAGAAGCAGAACGTCTAGAACACACTCATCTAGAGCCAGAACGTCTAGAACACACTCACTTACCTATCATAAGAACTACTGTGTGACCAGTATATCATCAACCCATAGGAACACATACACTCTGACCAGTATATTATCCACCAATAGGAACACACCCACTGTAACAAACCGTCCCTTATTAAAGCTTCACATAGTGACAGCAGGCTGAGGCCTGGACCTTTGCTCTGAGTCTCCATATTGAATCACATGGATCCTGAAGCAGTAGAACCTGGTCTGTGTTGTGGCCTCTACTCAGTAGTCCCTGGTCCCCAGGGGACAAACTGAACCCAGCCGTCACTCTGCCATCCGTTATCTCCTAACCACAGCGCTGTGATTCAGCGGGCCATCACAGCCTGAGGAGAGGGGGGGGGGGGGGGGAGGAGGGATGCCCAGCAGGGCAGAGTCTGATGAATTGAACATGACAACCTCCTGATAAAGGTGTTCCCCCCCCTCCACACCTCTGCACCGCAAGGGGCGTCACACCAGAGTGGCACATTGTTTAAAGCATGAGGACGTCAATCATGGGATGAGAAAGATGAAAAAACAGCTGGATACCTGAACCCAGATACACACATCGTGCTAGATACTGAGCCTCAACACAGAGACTCAACCTACACATTCTGTTAAGTACTGAGCCTTGAAACAGAGGCACAACCAGCACATCCTGGTGAATACTGAGCCTCGTAAACGAGACATAACCTACACGTCCTGCTAAATACTGAGCCTCAACATGGACAAACAATCAGCACATCCTGCTATATACTGAGCCTCTCAACAGAGACCCCACCTACACATCCTGTTAAATAGGGAGTCATGAAACAGCGACACAACCAGCAGATCCTGCTAAATACTGAGCCTCAACAGAGACCTACCTAATCTTGATACTAATCCTAATTGTACTTTTATTTGTCAAGCGCAGAGTATTTCCACCTGCCTTCAAAATAAGAGTCCTCAGAACAGGTGCCACCAGCAAGACCGATGCCATCAAGCAGCTTAATCTTTAATTCAACACAACTAATGACGTCTAATTAAAGGAAATAATTAACTCCCACGTGGTGGTAAATACTGAACACACAGACCTCCGTTACCAGGCACTGCCGTCGCCACCCGCTGAAGTCAGAGGCTCAGACGAACCAAGTCAAAGTCAAACATTATCACAGACATGCGTGTGGTGTGTGTTTGTGGTGTGTGAGTGTGTGGTGTGTGTGTGGTGTGCGTGTGTGTGTGTATGTGTTGTGTGGTGTTGTGTGTTGTGTGTGGTGTGTGGTGTTGGTGTGTTGTGCATGGTGTGGCTGTGTGGTATGTGTGAGTGGTGTTGTGTAATGTGTGTTGTGTGTGTGTGGTGTGTGTGTGTGTGTGTGTGTGTGTAGTTCTATCTGCGTTTGATTTGAGGGACTGAGCCTCACCGTCTTATGATTTAAAATAAAACAGCAGCGCCAGCGGAAAGAGTTCAGGTCTGGGGAGCGATGTGTTTTATTAGACTGAACGGAGACTTTAAAGATGAACAGAGGTCTGAAGGGGGCCTTTACCTACATTTCAGAAGAGGGTTTTCTTTAATTCCATCCAGGTCGGCAAGAGCACAGAGAGTCTCTCAGATATTCAGTAGGATGTCTGTCTTGAACGACGCCCGTACCTCCACATCCATCGCTGCACCTCCTTGAGGCCAGAACGATCCTCACGGCTAAACACCATGAAGCTCTGAGGAGTCAAGCTGCTGGTCAACAGACTGACGGTGCTACGTCTGAGTGGAGCCCTGACACACACCAGGACCCTGGCCCTCCAGTTTGTACACCTGACGCCTGTGATGTTACCCTACCCCTTCACGCTTTATCTTATCCGTTGAGGCGAGGAGGTCTGCTCTGTCAAGATGTCCTGTTGTTTATATCTGGTCAATCTGCATTACAGGAGACCAGTCCCCATCTGGAAGTCCTGGTCCCACCTTCTAGTACCATCGGGAAGGTGAGTCTCCTCTGGTACCATCTGGTAGGTCTACACTTAAACCATGTGGTAGGTCTGCACTAGAACCATCTGGTAGGGGGTCTACTCTAGTCCATCTGTTAGGGGGTCTACTCTAGTCCATCTGGTAGGGGGTCTACTCTAGTCCATCTGGTAGGGGGTCTACTCTAGTCCATCTGGTAGGGGGTCTACTCTAGTCCATCTGGTAGGGGGTCTACTCTAGTCCATCTGGTAGGGGGTCTACTCTAGTCCATCTGGTAGGGGGTCTACTCTAGTCCATCTGGTTGGTGGTCTACTCTAGTCCATCTGGTTGGTGGTCTACTCTAGTCCATCTGGTTGGTGGTCTACTCTAGTCCATCTGGTAGGGGGTCTACTCTAGTCCATCTGGTTGGTGGTGTACTCTAGTCCATCTGGTAGGGGGTCTACTCTAGTCCATCTGGTTGGTGGTGTACTCTAGTCCATCTGGTAGGGGGTCTACTCTAGTCCATCTGGCAGGTGGGTCTGCTCTAGATGACCTCCTCTAGAGGTTCTGCTGACTCTAGTCCATCTGGTAGGGGGTCTACTCTAGTCCATCTGGTTGGTGGTGTACTCTAGTCCATCTGGTAGGGGGTCTACTCTAGTCCATCTGGCAGGTGGGTCTGCTCTAAGGTGACCTCCTCTGAAGGTTCTGACTGATGGAATGCTGGAAGGGGGTGTAGATGTTGTTTGGTTTATTGTAAACGTCAAAACAAAAACAATCTAGGATGGGATCCGGAGAGCTCGGGTTGGGGGAGTACTCAGGGTGACGGAACATTAAGGGCGAGAGAGTCCTTAGGGTGAGAGGATGCCTACGCTGAGAGGGTACTTAGGGTGGGGGATTACTTAGATCGAGAGGGTACTTAGGGGGGAGGTACACTGGCGCCGGGCCCTCCATCTCCCAGATGATCTCAGGCCCCCCAGAGACGGAGGAGGAGGAGGAGGAAGGAACTGCTCCCCTGCAGAACACACTTCTGACCTTCTCCAGCTTCCAGATCCTTCTCCAGGTTACATGCCACATGCTCAGACATACTTCTAGAACATAGTACAAGGTTCTAAAATGTCTAATTGATGACAAAACGTTTGCTCAGGTTAAAGGCAAAGTTAAATGATTAGATGCCCATAGACCTGTTTTTCTATCTGTCAAATACTTTGACAATCATTAATAACTATTTGCTGGTGTTTTATCCCGTGATATTTTGTGTGACTGGAGGATGGGGTGATGGTGTTGAGGTGGGGAAAGGTGAACCAGAATCCTCTTTACATGGACGCGCTGAGCGGCGTTGGAAAACAGCTGAAAACATCTCCAGAAGAGATAATGAGAGCCAAGACGTATCGCGACAGAGAGAAGCTCCTCCCTCGTATCGTGACAGAGAGAAGCTCCTCCCTCGTATCGCGACAGAGAGAAGCTCCTCCCTCGTATCGCGACAGAGAGAAGCTCCTCCCTCGTATCGCGACAGAGAGAAGCTCCTCCCTCGTATCGCGACAGAGAGAAGCTCCTCCCTCGTATCGCGACAGAGAGAAGCTCCTCCCTCGTATCGCGACAGAGAGAAGCTCCTCTCTTGTACGTGATCCGGAGCGCGATGGAGACGCTCCTCGTCACTCTCTTGATTCACGCCGTGGGCCCTGAGACGAACGGTTGCTTAGCAACAGACTAATAAAGCGAGCAGTCATTCATCCTGGTCATTAATAACACAGCGGGCATTGTGTGCTTTCTCTTCAAAGCAGCTCCCCTTGTTCGCCGGGGCCTCCGTCGTGAATATAACATAGAACATGATCTGCTCCACCTGATGGGGACGTCTGACGGGATTATTGTGGTACTCTGAGCTATTACAGCTCTGATGAGGCGACTCCCTGTTTGAAACTCAGAGAACAGCGAGGAGGGCTCTCCCTCACGGCTCCATCAGCCGACAGCCGACAGCCCGCCGCCCCAGTACAGCGGAGAGGGGATCACTCCCGCCTGCTCCAGGCTGCAGGAGCGAGGAGGAGGAGAGATGAGAGGAGAGGGGAGGAGAGGGGAGGAGAGAGGAGAGGAGTAGAGGAGGAGAGAGGAGAGGAGTAGAGGAGGAGAGAGGAGAGGAGGAGAGGAGAGAGGAGAGGAGAGAGGAGAGAGAGGAGAGGAGAGAGAAGAGAGGAGAGGAGAGAGGAGAGGAGAGAGGAGAGGAGAGAGGAGAGGTGAGAGGAGAGAGAAGGAGGGAGGCGAGACGCGCCCAGATGCTCTCGACTGTTGCCGTGGAAACAAACTTTCCCATGTCGTATCAAATCACACGATGGGTATTTTCTCTGCATTCTAACAAGTCATCACAAGACTCACACGAGTGTATTCTGATGCCCTGGCTCATTCAGGAGGACTCACCCCCTCACGAGGGGGGCACGGGGTGGGGGATGGGGGCAGAGCCTCTGAACGGAGCAGAGACCCCAGGGTTGTTCTGGAAGAACGGGGGCGGGGATGAGGGGGCGGGTCCGAGGGCAGTGGGGTGAGGTCACTTACAGCAGTTGGTGACGGCGAAGCTGTTGGCGACCTCCAGGTTGTCAATGTGCGGCGTGAGGCGGAAGTCCGACGTCCCGAACTGAACCATTCCCACCCGGAAGGCAGAGTACTCCTGGTCCGCCCCGCGGGGGAACAGACCCCCTACAGACACACACACACACACACACACACACACACACACACACACACACACACACACACACACCACACACACACACACACACACACACACACACACACACACACACGCACACACACACACACACACACACACACACACACACACACACACACACACACACACACACACACACACACACAGACGGAGACCCAAACAAAAACACACGCACACACACACACACACACACACACACACACACACACACACACACACACACACACACACACACACACACACACACACACGGAGACACACACAAACACACCAACATAAACACACAAACACAGATGCAGACACAAACACACACACAAAAACACACACACACACGCACACACACAAAAACGGAGACAAAAACACGCACACACGTACACACGGACACACACACACAGACGGAAAAACAGGGACACACACAAACACACATCACACACACAGGCACACACACAAAGGTGCGCACACACACGGACACACACAAACACACACACACACACACACACACACACACACACACACACACACACACACACACACACACACACACACACACACACACACACACACACACACACACACACACACACACACACACACACACACACAGGAGATAACATCAGTACGTAACACGTCCATCACATCAGGTCTTCCTCTGCTCCACACAGTGGGGCTCAATGAGACCCAGAACCTCACATCCCTTCTAGAGAGAGGACCTCATCACTCAATTAGTGAACGCGATAGTGTCCAACTAATTAAAAAACGAATGAATTATACTCGTCAACTTGTGAACACGTTATTAGTGGAAGAGTGAACCGACTATAGAGTCAATTAAAACGTCAGGCCCCGAACATTCAACTAGTGAATTCGTTACTTGCAATGAACACGGTACGATTAAACGCGTTCAAAAGTGAGTCTACTGTTGAGTGAATCGCTTACCAATCAACTAGTGATTCCGAACTAATCAACTAGTGAATCCCTAACTAATCAAAAAGCGAATACGTTATTCGAGAATAAGTGAATACGTACCGATCTGCACACTGGGCGAGCCCCCCACCACCGATCCCACCAGCAAGAGAAACAGAACGGAGAGATTAATTAGCCTCGGCATCTCCTCGTGGGTCCTCCTCGTCTCCTCGTGGGTCCTCCTCATGTCCTCAGATGTCTCCTTTCTCCTAATTCCTCATACGTCCTTAATAAACCCGGAGATCCGCGCGTCTCATCCGAGGAGCTGAGAGCTAAGGTGTCCTCTCTCCGGTGGCTGTGGAGGAATGGGAGCTGAGGTCTCTCCGCTCCTCCTCCGAGGTCTCCTCCCCTCCTCCCCTCCTCCCCTTCTCCTCTCCTCCTCCCCCAGTCGACCGGAATATTAACAGGAGCCGGAAACAGCCGAGCGGATCGTTGGAGTCGACCCCCCGCTGGCGGTCCCTCGGAGAGCTGCTCGGAGCGGCGGTGGGGAGGAGGACCGGGGAACCGGGGACAGGGAGACCGGCGGACGAGAGACCGGGGGACCAGAGGACCGGGGGACCCGAGACAGAAGGACCGGAGACCGGGGGACCGGGGGACCGGGGGACCGGAGATGTCGGGGAGGCTGCAGGAATGAACTGGGGGCTCGAGCGGGTCGAATATCGGAGAGGAACAATCACCGTTAACGGCGGGAATCGATCCGCCCCCCAACACACCTGAGCCCCATGACGGTTCGTCTCACCTCGCAGAAAAATAAACCCTTGAATATATTTCAGGGTTTGTAATTCATATTCATAATATAATTCATATAATTTATTTGTATTTAATATGCTCCTTTTTATTTGATACATTAGAACTGATATGTTTCATATGATTAGCAGCTGGCAGCAGATCAAAAAACATCTGGAAGTGAGCTAGAGGTCACTTTCACCACATACACGCACACATGCATACACTGTACACACACACACATACACGCACGCACGCACACACACACACACACACACACACACACACACACACACACACACACACACACACACACACACACACACACACACACACACACACACACACACACACACACGCATACATACACAAACACACACACACACACCAGACACACACACAAACACACACACACACACACACACACACACACACACCACACACACACACACACACACACACACACACACACACACACACACACACACACACACACACACACACACACACACACACACACACACACACACACACACACACACACACACACACACACACCAAACACACCCCCCCCCCCCCACACACACACACACACACACACACACACACACACACACACACACACACACACACACACACACACACACACACACACACACACACACACACACACACACGCACACAACACAAACACACACAGACACACACCTGATCACTCCTCTCTCAAGCTGAGCAGCGTTTTGAGAAGCCACAAGAATAGGGGAGGTGCTGGTTGATGAGAAGGAGGTGCAGGAGGCAGGGGTCTCCTGAGCTCCTCTCTCCTGGTGGGCTGGAGCCCTAGCAGATAGAACACATCACTCTGTATCTTCACAACGGGCTGAGGGCCTCAGCACAACGCCGTCAGGAGACAACCTGGGTTCATGTGTTCAAGGAGAGTGCCATTCTGGTTCTGCTCCATCCCACATGAATCATTCATTCATTCCTCTGTTCCTCTGCTCTGAGAGAGAGAGAGAGAGAGAGAGAGAGAGAGAGAGAGAGAGAGAGAGGAGAGAGAGAGAGAGAGAGAGAGAGAGAGAGAGAGAGAGAGAGAGAGAGAGAGAGAGAGAGAGAGAGAGAGAGAGAGAGAGAGAGAGAGAGAGAGAGAGAGAGAGAGAGAGAGAGAGAGAGAGAGAGAGTAGTGACTGAAAAGGAGCGATAGGGAAGATGAAAGATGAGCGGAGAGAGCGGTTGTGACACCTTTATGTCCTGCGGCCTTGTGGGAAATCGGAGCGTTTCTTTGGGTCTGGATCAACAACAGGCAGGAAGTGAGACAAAGAAATATTCCAACAGATACAGGATAGAACGCATACAGGCTGGGGAGGGGGTTAGGGTGGGGGAGTGGGGGAGGGGCCGCATGGGGGTGTATGTGTGTGTGTGTGTGTGTCTGTGTGTATGTGTGTGTAACAAAGGGAGGGAAACAGAGCGACTGATGTCTTTATGTGGAGAAGATGTTCCCTCTGGCTCGTTATAAATAAACCCGCACACACACACACACACACACACACACACACACACACACACACACACACACACACACACACACACACACACACACACACACACACACACACACACACACACACACACACATACGCACATTTACACTTACACGCACTCACCCACCCACCCACACACACACACACAGGGACACACACACACACACACACATAACACGGACACACACACACACACACACACACACACACACACACACACACACACACACACACACACACACACACACACACACACACACACACACACACACACACACACACACACACACACACACACACACACACACACACACCCACACACATATACACACAAACACCCCGGATCACTGCCTACAACATCCATCAACCATCTAACCATTATCCATTCTTACTTCGATTCCCATCTGACATCCATCAATCATCCATCCATCCCAGTTCATCCATTCATGACTCTTTCAGCCATTCATCCATCATCTTCCTTCTTCTGTCCCTGAGCTGAGCAGAGCTAAACCGATTGGCCAAACCTACTTTGATGGACTGTTTGGTGATTGGTTGATTTTGTCAGGGTCATTGGAGACAGGAAATGACGTCATCCACACCTCTTGCTGTACCCCCCCCCCCCCCCCCCCACGAGGACCCTCCCCCCCACGAGGACCCTCAGCCAGACCAGATGATACGAAATCAGAGTGTGAAGAACAGAAGAACTGCCCCCACACAGTCAGTCAGTCCCGTCACAGTCAGTCAGTCAGTCAGTCAGTCAGTCAGTCAGTCCGCCCTATCACAGTCAGTCAGTTCCTATCACAGTCAGTCAGTTCCCTCACAGTCAGTCAGTCCCCTCACAGTCAGTCAGTCAGTTAGTCAGTCAGTCCCCTCACAGTCAGTCATTCCCCTCACAATCAGTCAGTCATTCAGTCAGTCAGTCCCCTCAAAGTCAGTCAGTCAGTCAGTCAACCCCCTCAGAGTTAGTCAGTCAGTCCCCTCACAGTCAGTCAGTCAGTCAGTCCCCTCACAGTCAGTCATTCAGTCATTCCCCTCACAGTCAGTCAGTCAGTCAGTCAGTCAGTCAGTCAGTCAGTCAGTCAGTCAGTCAGGCCCCTCACAGTCAGTCCCCTCAGAGTCAGTCAGTCAGTCATTCCCCTCACAGTCAGTCAGTCAGCCCCCTCACAGTCAGTCAGTCCCCTCACAGTCAGCCAGTCAGTCAGTCAGTCAGTCAGTCAGCCCTATCACAGTCAGCAATTCCCCTCACAGTCATTCAGTCAGCCCCCTCAGAGTCAGTCAGTCAGTCCCCTCACAGTCAGTCAGTCAGTCAGTCAGGCCCCTCACAGTCAGTCAGTCCCCTCAGAGTCAGTCAGTCAATCATTCCCCTCACAGTCAGTCAGTCAGTCAGTCAGTCAGTCAGTCAGTCAGTCAGTCAGTCATTCCCCTCGCAGTCAGTACCGACACAGTACTCAGTTCCCTCACAATGAAGTCAGCCCACACACACACACGCACACATACACAACAAACACACACACACACACACACACACACACACACACACACACACACACACACACACACACACACACACACACACACACACACACACACACACACACACACACACACACACACACACACACATGCACGGAACGCCAGGTGAGCTGCGGGTCGCTCAGTGTCCTGTAGTGGGCGCTTGGCCGTCAGGTGAGCTGCGGGTCGCCCCCTGCAGTCCAGCGCCCTGCAGGGGGCGCTAGATGCTCCGACACGAGGACCTTCATTAGTCACAGTCCAACTAGATCACATAACGCTCTCTTCCTTCTGTCTGCTCTGCAATTGCACTCCACGGATGGCTGGTCCTGAAGCAGCATCTTATTGATCGCCTCCCGCGGAGCCGGCGAGTCACGGCCTTCCTTCTCGCGTTCCCCGGGGGATACGATTCAATTTCCATTCCGTGGCTCAATAAGGCTCCTGTCCGGACGGCCTGCAGAGGGCGCTGTCGGACCTCGTCACGGTCACCCGAGGACCCAGTGCTTCTCTTAAGAGATAAATTATACTTTCTCTTGCTCCGATGAAGGATGATGAGTCACATGACCAAACATCCATCACTCTGATCGATCCAAACAGCTGCTGCCCAGGACAGCGTCATCAAACACTCTGCTGATAGATACCTGGAGCTTTCTCCCTCAATACGCATGTCTCCTTCTCTCCCTCTCTCTCTCCCTCCCTCTCCCTCCCTCTCTCTCTATCTCTTTCTCCAAATATAATGTATACTCCGAAAATTAGAATATCGTGCAAAAGTTCAATTATTCCAGTAATTCAACTTAAAAGACCAAACTAATGCATTATGGAGACTCATTACATGCAAAGTAAGATATTCCAAGCCTTTATTTGTTATAATTTTGAAGAATATTCAAAATCTCAGAAAATATTAATATTACATGAAATCAATAAAAAAAGGATTTTAAATATGTTGGCCCTATGAAAAGTATAATCATGCATGTGTACTCAGTACTTGATGGGCCCCTTTTGCATGAATTACTGCCTTAATGCGGCGTGGCATGGATGCTATCAGTCTGTGGCACTGCTGAGGTGTTATGGATGACCAGGATGCTTCAATAGCGGCCTTCAGCTCTTTGGCATTGTTCGGTCTCATGTCTTTCATCTTTCTCCTGGCAATTCTCTATGGGGTTCAGGTCAGGCGAGTTTGCTGGCCAATCAAGGACAGTAATCCCATGGTCATTGACCAGCTTTTTGTAGTTTTGGCAGTGTGGGCAGGTGTCAAATCCTGCTTGAAAATGAAGTCAGCATCTCCATAAAGATTGTCCGCTAAAGAAAGCATGAAGTGCACTAAAATAAAGCATAGTGGACCAACACCAGCTGATGACATGGCTCCCCAAACCAACACAGACTGTGGAACCTTCACACTGGACTTCAAGCATCTTGCATTCTGTGCCTCTCCAATCTTTCTCCAGACTCTGGGACCTTGGTTTCCAAATGAGATGCAAAATTTGCCCTCATCCGAAAAAGAGGACTTTGGACCATTGAGCAACAGACCAGTTATTTTTTTCTTTAGCCCAGGTAAGACGCTTCTGACGCTATTTTTTGTTCAGGAGCAGCTTGACAAGAGGAATACAACATTTAAAGCCCATTTCAGAAATTCGTCTGTGTGTGGTGGCTCTTGATGCACTCACCCTAGCCTCAGTCCAGTCCTTATGAAGCTCTACAACACTTTTGAAAGGCCTTTTGCGCACAATCCTCTCCAGGCTGCGGTCATCCCTGCTGCTTGTGCACCTTTTTCTTCCACACTTTGCCCTTCCACTTGAAGACCCCTGTGATGAACGTGTAGATAAATAATATAGGAACTCAATTTGCGTGAAAGAATTAATCATAAATGTGCACTTAAAAAGTTTTTGAAAGAAATTGTGAGTAAAATTACTTCTGCGTCTCAAAAAACGCTCTGACCGGATGTGACCGGAAGTAACGCAACGTCAGGTAAACATCATCTCTTCGGAGTCAGACAGTGAAGAGATTGCAGTAGCAGTAGGGGTTAATGTCAGCTCTTACGATGGGCAATTGCCATACAATTATGAGCTGCCTAGGCGAGAGAGGGCTTAGGCAGAGGTAAGGAGAAGGGTCAATGGACAGAGGAGAGAGATGGAGTTGTGGTGTGAGGAGAATCGGTGGAGAATTGGGCAGGTGTCTTGGTGAGTGCACGGGCTATAGCTAACGGTGGCTAATGTTGTCTTCATGTTTTATCACATTGCAGTATTTGTAATATATTTAGCAATATTGCTGGTGTCTTCATTTTTTTATTTTAGACCCCAGATGTTAAATGAGTGCTGTAGTAGGCTATAGCTTTAGCTATAGCTGTAAATGAGATAGCATATACAGTACTGCGGAGGACGTGTCTGAAAGCAGTTAAGTGTTCCGATTAGGACGGGAATATGCTGTTCATGTAAATATCGTCATTGTTACAAGGATATTTTATTGTCACAGACATACTGGGTGTAAGGCATGCAGAGAAATTGCATCTAATTGACAGCCTACTGTGCAGAAATGGAGGATGGTGTATCCCAATTACCTAAGCCTTACGAAATAAAAAGTCTACATGTCATTTCTTTCAAGGCCTTACACCAACTATTAGAGCTAAAAGAAGGGAAGGAGAGTGAGTTTATCTTACCGCATTTTTTTTAACAGGTGCTTGTGTGGTAGATGTGAGGCTATGCCGTCAGCAGTGGAGAGTGTGCAGTAGGGAGATCGATGCCTATTGCAGGGTGTCCGCGCGGTAGTAAAAGGTAGTAAAAAATAAAATTAAAAAATGAAGGCCCCTTGAAAGGTAGGAAAAGGTAACAAACGCAATTTGACTTGGTCGTACATTTTTCACCACCACCTCAATATAAAATGAGTTTCCATTTTTTGCTTAATATTTGTGTTTACATGTTTTAACTTCATGTAGCCTAAAAAATACAGTATGCGGTGCTAACAGGACCTGAACTGAGTTGGCATCGCTGGTTGCTATAGCAACGCCGGTGTTAAGGCGAATTCTGCGACCCACCGAAAAGTGTGACCCCAGGGGGCGCTGTTGCCTATTTTCTGCAATATGCATGAGTTTGAAGCGTAGACAGGCATGACAAAAACATACATTAAACATAAGCTCTCCCCCCAGCCATTTACCTTTTTATTAAAGGTGCTTAATAAATACATTTGATTGATTTGATTAGCATTTTACAGACCCATACAATGGATTGGGCGTTTAGTACGGTCCTTCACCGCTGCTTCTTTACCCATAAAAAACTACAGTCAGTGTTAAATTACGTTGTTTTACCTTTGAGCATTTCCTATTAGGCCTATAGGCTACTGTGTAAAATGCTGTAAAATTAGTGTTAGTTTCAAGAAAAGAAAGACCCACCGGAGATCTCTTGTGTCTATTTATGTTTGTGTTGTTATAATGCACACGTGCATGTTGCATAAAATGTGCAACAGCGCTCCCTGGGGTCACACTTTTCGGTGGGTCGCAGAATTCCGTGTAACACCAGCAATATTTTCCACCTTTTCCCCTCAGAGTTCTGTACGGCTGCGTTTCTAGCTCTATAAGAGAATGGGGTAAATGCAAGTTTTCAACAAACGCTGGGTTGATGACGACTGACTGAGCCCGTGATACGGATGATGAACAATGACCGAGAAGCTTTTTGCTCGTTGTGCAAAAAACTATCAATGTGACATGGAACGGCATTAAAGCGATTAAATCACACAACGCTTCGAGCATTCACCAGCAGCGGCTTCGTGGGAAGGGGGAGCAGCTCTCTATTAGAGGTCTGCGCGGGGAACACACATATTCCAGTCCCGCTCCCCGCCTTGTGATACAGAGTACCGCTCCCCAAACCGCTCCTGCAAAGAACTGTAATATTTAGACACCCCTGCTCCGCCCGCCATCTATTGATATTATATCCCGCTCCCCGCCCGCAAATGCCCTGAAAAGATTGGATGTTCTTTCTCAGGAAAGGCCTGTCCATTGGCTTGGAAAAACAAAAAAACGCGCACATAATTCCTAGAGGCTAACCAGTTTTGGTAACCTATTTATTGGTAAGCCTGACTAGTTTTCACACAATACAAAACAAATATAAATAGGCCTCAGTAACTGAAACACGAAACAGGCACATATTAAAAAAAGATAAAACTCTGGCAGGTCAGTACCACGCACGTCTAAATGAAAGTTAAAATCAAAAGAAACAACTGCTCTGTTCGACCCATGAGAGGAAAAAGTTGTTGAAAAAGTAGGTTTTGCTTATTGATGAGGGCTTCCATGATAATTTTATATTTTTACTTTACCCTCATATTTAATTTGCGGGAGTGCAGTGTATCATCCCGCCCGCCCGCACCCGCAATGAGCTTTAATTTTTTGTCCTGCGCCGCACTATTTTGCGTCGCGTCCCACGGGAGTGTAGACCTCTACTCTCTGTCGTTTTTTTGCGGTGCTAGGAGAAGCAGCAGCAGCACTAGGGCTACAGGGATCGTGGTAGTGTCCCATTTATACCTTATAGCAAGTAGTATAAGTGGTGCTCTTTGCATACCCCCCACCCCGCTGCTTGATGTCGTGTTGGCAGTAAAAAATATTGTGGAGGTAGTAAAAAAAGGTAGAAGGTAGTAAATTCATCTGTATGATTCCTGTATATACCCTGTATTGGTCCCTTGTCCAAAACCTAGATCCCCCAGAAGATATTGCCTGCCTCACACTCCATCCAGGGTTTGAAGCCTCCTGTCTGAATCATTTTGTGCTGCAGATAGCTTACATGAACTTCAGAAAGGAGCATGGCCCTCTCCAAGCCAGCAGACCAGAGTAGGTTTTGAGCAAAAATAATTTAACTAATTTAAAGAACCAGCTTTTCTACAACAAAACAGTCAATCCTGTTAAGCTGGTTTTTAAACTCAGAGGTTTCAATTTACTTCCTATAAAAACAACTTTGGTGTTGTGTAGTACAGTACAATATCAGCCAAAAGGACATGCAATATTTACCATTGAAATTGTTTACTATGAAAACATGGTATGATCAACAAATTAAATTATCTCTTGCCCATCCTCCACCAGACAATTCCCGATACACAGCATACAGGCACGTGTCCGCTGGGCGTACGGAGTTCTAGGCAGGGACATCAGGAAACCCATACTTTCATGGTGTTGTTGCAGCAATAAGGGAGGCAGTTTGCAGGAGAAGGACAAGGACATAAAGGTTTCCAGTTGGCCCGTTTGGAAGAGACGATGAATAATTTCAATAGTGAAACAAACTACTGGTAAAATGTATTAGATGTATTTGTCATGGCACAGGAAATTCAGTGCCATTGTATGCATTCTTATTTTTTATTAGGGTTAGCCTATTTTTTAGGCTAAAGAGTACCGACACGTGTTTTCTCACAATTTCTTTCACGTATGTTTTATTACATGTTCAAACGAAAGTCTCGTGCGAGATGGAGGCTGACTGCCTCATCCTTGGCAACCTTCTAGAGGGAAGTGGTGCGGGGGGGCGGGGCAGTAGAAGACAAGACAGCACTGCTTCCTTGTAGGGCCTTGTAGTGATCTAGAGTATTCCTCTACCAGATAGACCATAAGATTTGTTGCGTATTCTTGAGGAGAGAAATGTTAACACATTTAGTAACATGGTTGACTTGCATAAAAAAAGATATTCACAAAAGAAATTGAGAAACTAAGTGAAACTACTAACCGTAAAATGGTTTCTCCTTGATGGGGCGGACTACCCAGCCACCTTTCCGAAACCGCGGCTAGCGAACGGACGTAGATAGCGTGCCACACCATCACTGGTTTCGAGCTACATCTCTTGCCATTACTTGTTGAAATGTTAGGGCCGCCAAGAGAAGTCTGTAGCAGACAAGTAGATAGAACATTAGGTCTCCAAAGTTAACCCAAAGCAGTCTAATTGCAATAGAAATACAATACATGAGATCATTTTTTTCAGTTCAAATGGGTCTAAGACAAGGACTCCACTTTTGCGCACAATATGTAATGCTGTTACCAATAACATTTTAGTCTGCTGTACAACACTACATTACCATTTAGCCATATTCATTGCATCACCATTTACCTGCTGTTAGTGATGCACAAGACTACAAAAGATATAAGCACATAATCCTCTGAAATTAAAAATGGCACAATACCTAATTTTATTAGTATCGAATACTTTTAAAGTGATAACACTACCTGCTGTACATCCAAAGAAAAGAGAAACCAGTGTGTTTGGGAGCAAAGTGGAGAATGAGGGATAGGCCTCCAGGGAGAATGCTCTGATGCTGAGGTGACAATTGTCGAACATCTTTCACCAGTGCTCTCCTGGCAGCTACACTCTCCAGTTTAGTGGCTGCTGGTGATCCTTGCATGAAACATATTCTGTCATATAGTCGGTCGCATCTCATAACAAGTAATTATTAGTACACATACTTTGTTCAGGAGCACTGGCCAGTGGAGTCGATAACTTCGTATCTCAAACCTATCGGTTTAAGTCCCCACATCCACATCTGAGGCTTTTACCTGAACAGCTTAGATGAAAGAGATTCAGTTAATAGTTATTTCACCATTACACATTCAATTGGAACAAAACACAGTATCAATGCCAACCCAGTACACCAATATCTTTTTCCTAACACTATGAAGTTAATAATTTTCCAAGTGTTTTGCTGTCTGAGAAAGTGTACAATTGCAAAAACAGTAACGCAGCGAGGAAATGAAAAATGTTGACATGTTTCATCCTTATTTGTGATTTGTATATGGCATGTATGGTGGAATGCTAGATATAAGCTACTACCTAATGAACGATGGAAACATTGTATTGTTGCACTGAGATCCGCGATGGACCACTACTGGCTCAGGGTCCATCGTAAGATGTCTCCATCTCCATTATCTTCAGGGCTCTGAAGTGGGGTAGTGTCTGCACGCGCCCCAATCTTTGCTGGCAGCAACTCTCTCTCTCAAATCTGAAAACAGACAAAATCACAACTTTAAGAAAATGTAATCCTTCATGAAAAATCCCCCATTCATGCGCATCATTTCAGAAGAAACGCACAATATGCACACAAGCTAAATTTTCGAATTCTCGCATGTTCCCTTGTTGATATCAAAATTCATAAGAAAACCAAGGCCCACCGATGTTAATATTGTAAAACATTACTTGGATGCGTTATCACAAGAGGTTATTATGGCAAAATAAAATAAGGTGTCAGGAGGCTCCATAGTGCAGCCTAGTGGGGTTAGGCGTAACACATGGGTCAGCTATAAGCTGACGCAAGCTAGGCGGGGCTACATTCATGGTGCTAACTTCACCATCTTCATTAGTCAACAAAAGTAATGCCAAGACTAATCCATTATAGCGTCAAGAAAAAATACATTTGGAAAATGTACATGCGGCTACATTTCGATGCAACATTTTTTTTTTATAGCATAGATATTATAAGACTTACTGTGCAAAGCTCCCGTTGCTGGTAGACTTGGCCATGCACAGATGGCAAAGCCTCCATTTGCGAGCCTAACCCACTCTCTTCGTCGAAATCCGCAGGCGCAATTCCATCAGCTCTCTTGGTTGTAGCTTGTTCCGATTGAAGTGTTTTTGACCCAACACCGTGTGTCTCGTCACCGAGGGAGGCAGCGAAGTTGCTTCTCTTGACTGGAGAGAAAACGTATCCAAGCACGGAAATGGGTTGTCTTTCCTTGTTTGACAAGTTAGAGTTGTTGCATCATCCAAAACAAACAGCAAGAATTGAACACATTTTACAACTCAAACCTACTCAACTACAACGACAACGACAAATGCTATTTTCTCTCTTATCACCAAACACTAGACTACTAAACCCCACAGTGAGAACAGGCGCATCAGTGCCAAATGTTTTCGCCTGTCGTTACGTCATAGGCGCGTTCTCGAAGAAAGGGCAGTTCTATTTCATGTAGGCTACGTCGTCTAGGCTTCGTCTTATGGGCTTGTCCCATGCGCGTGCTCGCGCGCAACTGAAAAATTTCACCTATGCACCAATCAACGTGGGCACCGCCCACATTTCCCACGGCACGTGTATAATAAGCGCGCGCACCGGCCGCTCATTCTCCTTTTTCTTTCAGCATTTGTAACTGATCAACGGAAACAAACAAAGTACCTAAAAAGTAAGCTAAACGTTCCCGCTCCGTCGAGGACCCCGAGTTCCGGACGCCCAGGACACCGACAACGAGCAAACGTCGAGGTTTACGACGTCGCCTCCTTGCCCTGCGTTCACACCAAAAGATGCAAAAAGTTGACGCGCGTCACGATCCCATTCAAAGTGAATGTAGAGACGCGTTGCCTGCATTGCTGCCTGCAGCATTTGCTGCCGAGAAAAACGGGCAGCAAAAATTTGTTTGCGGCGACGTCAAAATATGATTTGCAGCGCGGCATGCCCGTGCCCGGCAGCGGCAAGGGCGCGGGCGCGTTCCACGTATTTTGCGGCGCGTCAATGCTGCTCGAGTTGAAATATTTCAAACTTTCGGCCGCAAACCGCGTGAATGACAGCCATTTCAGCGTTCAGCAGCGTTGACTGAGCCGTTGCCTAACTGAGTGACATGGCCGTAACAGCCCAATCAGTTATTTGGTTCGACTGGAAGTGAATGAAATAGTGAATAGTATTAAAATGAAATGAATTAGTAGTAGTAGTAGATACTAGGTACTATTAGTAGACTACTATATATTACTAGTAGTAGTAATTACTGATCTACTAGTACTATTACTAGTAGTAGTCGTAGTAACTATATAGTAGTTGCGTGTCAGTAATAATCTCTGTACGGGCTCTGAATGGCATCATGAACCCATAAACGACGAACGAGCATTCCGACGTCTCTGCCCTCTTTCCACAACAGGTAAAAGGATATGATGCCGTAATGTCGGCCATGGTTGTGAATGAATTCAGAAAGCACCGCGGAAAAACTTGCCGTGCCGCGAAACTTCACGCGCTGCCAGAACTGCGGCCAAAAACCTTTGCCGCGCCGCAAAACTTGATTTGCGGCGCCGCAAAACTTCGGCGGCAAACCGCGTTCGGGCAGCAAATGCATCTTTTGGTGTGCAACGCAGGTTGGACACGACGTCTTTGCTTATTCTGCCATCCGGGTTCTCCCGCTCCGGGGCTTCACCCAACCACTGTCGTCCCGAAGGGAGAAACCACGCCGGATGCCGATCTATCCGAGTCAATGGTGAGGCACGCGGCCATCAATCAATGTCGGATGAAATGCCAGGGCGAGTGTTTCGCAACCCTGTCTTCCTCCCAGGCGGGTTAGCCCCTTCTACTCTGGCCCGGTGGGGCCTCACTGACTCACAGTGAGGGTGGCTGATACTTAGGGCGAGGGGGAGCCCTCGTCTGAGCCTAGCAGCATTACATCCTGTCCGGCGCGGATGCCGTCCTATGAGAGCGCGACCGACTACCAGAAGCCAGATTATCGGCTGCGACAGGGTGTTCGTCTGTGGCTCGCATCTGTGCGCGATCGCAACACTCGCCCTGCCTTCCCCTTGCCACTGGGCACGCAAGGTGGATGACGGTTTCCCGCTTCTCAGGCGCTGTTAAAATCAGCTATGCCAGCCGATAGCCGTTCGGACGGCCGCATAATGGCCGTGGGACCAATGATCCGAGGGCATGGCTCTCATCACACTGCGGTTCCGGAACGAGAGCGGGCCAGCTGGTCGGGTTAGCTCTGGATGGACCTATTTTGGCCTCGGTTCTCGGAGGTGCTCGGCACTCAGCAGTCCCGTTGCGTGAAGAATCATTCCCGTCGGGGCGATTCTGCACAGGCTCCTCCCCATCCAGCAGGCCGGGAGAAGCGGGGTCCAGGGCCGGCCCAGCGCTTCCAGGGGCTGCCGTCGCGCCGCAGAGAGCAGCAATTCGGAGCCAGAAGTTCGCGGCAGGCTTGCCTCCACTTTTTCCTTTTCCTAATAAAGATAAAAAGAACGTTCGGTAGTCCGACGGCAGCACATACTCCTATAAGAGCGATATTCCTCTAGCTGCCTTCCCCCCCCCCCCCTCACCACCAGCCCGGTGGCTGTAGGGTGGCGGCCCGGACGGCGTGTCTACAATAACCTCTTGTTTCACCTGCTTCTCTAAGAAGCGCGTCCCTTGAGCTTCGTGTCTTACTGGAGACTCATTACACAAGCCCGGGATACGGACGTTGTACTAGTTTTCCTAGTTTCCGCACATTATCCCTCTACATCCCTTCTACATGTCCTGGAAGGTGAGAAGACCGGGTCTGCGGACAACGCGCTTCCAACAAGTTCTACGGCTAAGCGGCTCGTTGCTAGAGAGGTGCGTTATAGCCATCGTGGTTTGACAACAGGTTGAGATGGGGTCATCCCATTATTAGTTCAAAGGCCGTCCCCCACCCTTTATGGGGTTGGTGAGACCAGGCTACGGGACCCAAGGGCAAGCACGGCTCTGGCAGCAGAAGGTGGCGCCGTCTCTTGGAGATGGGGGCCTTCAACTGTCGTTGTCCCCCCCCCCCCCCCCACGAGTTAGCACCTAGGGTTTTAACTCCCGCTACTTCCTGGTTCCAAGAAGTCAGGGGAGAAGAAGACTATCTGGATCTCGCGTGTTCAACAGATTCGTGCCGGAGGAAAATTGAAGAATGCCACTATCAGCAGTGCTGCTCCGAGTGTGTGATGAGGGCGACTGTTCACCATCCCTGTATCTCAAGGATGCTTACTTCCATGTCCCTGTTCGGCAGGCGCACAGGAAGTTCTCTGTTTTGCCTTTATTGGGTGGCATACGAGTACCAGTGTCTGCCATTCGGCTACTCCCTGGCGCCGTGGAGACGGTGTGGGACCGCTCAGGCGTCAGGGAAAGAGGGTTCTTCCCTCTACCTGACGACCTACTTATTCGAGCGACTCAAGAGGAAGCTGCGAGAAGGGACACCATGACGGTGATAAACCATCTCTCTTTCCCTGGGTTTTGCATCAACTGGGAGAAGAGTTTCCTGCTCCCCCGCCGGCAGATAGTCTACTTGGGGCTTTGCCTGGACTCACCCTGCCATGACAGCTTGCTCTCGCCTCCCTCGGCGCACCCAATCCCTGTTGGCACTCTCCTGCTTTTGCGTTCTTAAAACGTGACCCTGCGCTGTCCCCATGCGGCTGTTAGGGCTGATGCCAGCCCGCCCATCCGTGTTCCGCCTGGGTCTGCTCTTTATCGCAGATTCCGCGTGGTTTGCTCGCCAAACGTTTGACCCCAGTGCGACAAGCTCAAGTGATCCTCCAACCCCATTTCGGTGCACCAGACAATAAATATTGGGGAAACCCCCCCCCCGCTTCCTCAGGGGGTGTTCCCTCTGGGCAGAGTGACATCCTACGTTGTGGTCTTCAACGACGCCTCGTGACCGGGTTGGAGAGGAACGTGCCTGCTTCTCACGTCGTAAAGGAGGCGAGTGCCGCACGCCCCCTACAGTCCACATAAAATGTGCCTGACCTCGTCGCTGTGAGGAAAGTGCTGTTTGCGTTTCTTTCACCTGGTATGTGGCGCTAACGCTCTGATCAGGACAGACAGTGTGTCCGGTGGCGGCATACATAAACAAACAGGGGGAGTGCGCTCCTCTGCTCTCCACCAAAAGGCGTCGAAGCTCTGGGCTTTTGGGTCATCAGTATCTCCTCAGTCTGAGAGCCTGCATATCGCAGGCGCCCAGAAACTTCGGGCGGGACCTCATGTCTTGGCGGTGTCCCCGCCGCGATGAGTGGCGGTTACATCCCGACATTGTCAGACTGATCTGGCAGAGGTTTCGGGACGGCTCAGGTGGACTCCTGTTCGGTGCAGGAGAACACACAACCTGCAGGTGGTGGTTCTCTCTCAACCCTCGGGATCCTTCCTCCGTTGGGGTGGAAGGCGTTGACGCACACGACCTTGGCCGCGGGGTTCTCCTGTAATGCGTTTCCTCTGATCTTCTCTCTGGAACGGGTCAAAAAGGAGAAATTGTCCCTGATTATATTGGGCTTCACGGATGAACGCTCAGCTCTGTGGGTTTCCAGAGCTGGCGAACGCTCTCACGGCGGCGCATGGCCGGTACCCATTCAGA
>OLKM01001117.1:0-32500 GCA_900291075.1 Melanogrammus aeglefinus
ACAACACACACACACACACACACACACAACACACACACACACACACACACACACACCCAACACACACACACACACACACCACTGGGCGTGATAATAATATTATATATTAATATATATAGGACCTAGCTAGATCTCCACTCCTGGCAAGCGAGTTCACGCTCTGCAGACCAGAGATCAGTAGGGGTGTGTGTGTGTGTGTGTGTGTGTGTGTGTGTGTGTCTGCGTGCGTGTGTGTCTGCCGTGTGTGTGTGTTAATGAGTTTAAACGATGTTGAACTCTTTTCGCTGCAGGTTGGAGAGGTGGTCAACACATTCTGTGGCTACAAGACCCTTACCCAACAGGTGAGCTTCAACTCTGTTTTATCTTTGTTTTAAATCTCTTTTAACTTTGTTTTTACTCTATCAACGCTCTGTTTTAAATCTGTTTCTAACTACCTGTTTAAACTCACTTTTTTTTGATCTCTGTTTTAGCTAAAAAAAATACAGTATAGCTGCTCATGTACTCGTTTTTGAAATGTTGCGTTCATAAGGGTAGATGGGTAATCTACAGGGACTTGACGCGTGAATCACCACAGCTTTGTTCACGAACGATCTTGAATCATATACTGTATATATATTTATATCACCCCCCTTGGTCCTCTCAGATTAGATTGTGGGAATATGGGCTTGTTTTCACTCCACATCGACCACAAAGCCATTCCTGATTCATCTTAACAAATTGCAAAACGTTTCTTCATTAATGTAGAAAGAAAATTAGTAGGCTGCTTCTGAAGGTGAAGCAGCAGAAAGTCCCCCTCTACTCTTCCGTCTCCTCCTTTTAAATGACGTCTCCGTAGTCCAGGAGACGCAGACGTGGGCCGGGTCGCCGCCACACACCAGTCGCATGTAAAACCACTTTCATCCACACCTGCGCTGTCTTCAGCGTTGTTCAAACTTCGTCCCTCCTCAGTTGCACGCCCAGTCCTCTCCTCGTCCATGTTCCCCTCAAGGTCACAATGAGAAAGCTCTGCTGTTTTGTCTCGGGTTATGGTGAGGAGAACACGTCAGAAGCTCTGCAGTTTGGCAAACAGAGGAGAAGAGTTTTAGCATTGAGCCGGCGTAGTGTGGACACGGCCGTAGAGAGACTCCATCTGAAGCAGCAACAGCTGTCTGTTTGAAACCTCGCTCGTCTGGGCTGTCTGACCCCCATCAGAAAGAGGGAAAGGTGCTGGGGTCAGACCCAGAACCTTCTCTCTCTGATGGGGGTCGCAGACCTCGCCTCACACAGGAAGCCGCTGTATTTTGGAGATCGCTTTGTGTGGACCAGGCTGATGGCTGTTTCACTGGGTTCTTCTAAGAAGAGTGTGTGTGTGTGTGTGTGTGGTGGTGTGTGTGGTGTGTGGTGTGTGTGTGTGTGTGTGTGTGTGTGTGTGTTAGTGTGTGTGTGTGTGTGTGTGTTTCTCAGCGGAGGGCGTTGCATCGAGCTGATACACCACGTGCGCGGCTGTATCCATGCCGTCAACCTCTGGATGAGCGACAACATCGGGATGACGGTGGCCCTGTGCTGTGCCATCGGCCTGCCCCAGGTAACACTCTCTCACTAGCTCACTCTCTCACTCCTCAGTCTCACTCTCTCACTCCTCAGTCTCACTCTCACTACTCAGTCTCACTGCTCAGCCCCAGGCACCTGTGACTCTCACCAACTCACTCTCTCACTACTCAGCCCAGGCAACAATCAATCTCTCACTCTCAGTTCCTCACTCTTTTCACTACACTGTCCTCACTCTCTTCACACTCAGCCCAGGTACGGCTCACTCTATCAATCCTTCACTACCTAGTCTCATCCTCATGCTCAGTGTCACTCTCTGTCTTAACTGGCTCCAACCGGTTCATTCAGGATACAGCTGGTCATAAGCTGGCTTTAGTAGTTATAGTAGTTTGGCAGACAAAAAGTCTCTGTTCACCAGACAGGGTGAGGTGTTGAACCTCTTTGATCAGGTGTGTCATTAAAGAGAAAGCTGGAATGCCCCTTGATGTTTAAACCTGTTGAACTCTCAGATTCCGGGGGATTTCTATGAAGCGTATTTGCATTTTGATTGCCTCTTCAATGCAACATCCTATCTTCCAGTTCACCGGTATAATAATATACAGTAGGGCAAGAAAGAACTGGAAGCCTTCTGCCATTTGTTATCCTGGGGAATGATTCCGATATATTAGATGTGTGAACTTCTCTGGTTATCTTCTGCTAAGAGACAAAATCTCTTAAGACCAAATATGATGAGGTGAGCCTGCCAACCAAAACCTAATGTCAGTCTGAAGTGATATTAACTAAACAATGTCAGTCTGAAGTGATATTAACTAAACAATGTCAGTCTGAAGTGATATTAACTAAACATAATGTCAGTTTGAAATTATGTTAACCAAACCTAATGTAAGTTTGGAGGGATACTAACCAAATGTCAGTTTGAAGTGATATCTGTCAATCAATTAAAATATCGAAATGCTGTAATCGTACCCTAACGAGCAGCCACACTGGCTCCTGAAGGAAGGAGTGACAGTGAAGGAGTGACAGAGTGAAGGAGTGACAGAGTGAAGGAGTGATATAGGAGGAACAGTGAAGGAGTGATAGTGAAGGAGTGATAGTGAAGGAGTGACACAGTGAAGGAGTGACAGTGAAGGAGTGACACAGTGAATGAGTGACAGTGAAGGAGTGTCACAGTGAAGGAGTGACCGTGAAGGAGTGATAGAGTGAAGGAGTGACCGTAAAAGAGTGATGGAGTGACAGTGAAGGAGTGATAGAGTGAAGGAGTGACAGTGAAGGAGTGACAGAGTGAAGGAGTGAGAGTGTTATTGGAGTGTTATTGGTTACACACACACACACACACACACACACACACGTATAGACAGACAAGCCTACACACACATGTAAACACACACACACACACTCTCCTGTACATCCTCTCCCCTCTCCTCAGCTGCTGGGCCTCATTCTGAGTTGAGTTGTGCTTTCTGGAACCTTCTGGTGGACATGAGCGAGTTGATCCTAGACGACATGGTGGACCTTCCGGCTGCTGAAAGAAGTCGTTCCAGTACAGCGAGCTGGACCTGGCGGGCGCGCCGGCTGGTGCATGTGTCTTTCCCCGGGACGGGGGGCTACCTGCCGGTCCCGGCCAGCGAGCCCGAGCTGGACCCCATCGACCTCCACCTGCAAGAAGCTGAAGAAGCAGCCGCCCGCGCACCCAACTCGGCAGCTCCGCGAGCTGCAGGAGTCGCTGTCGGCCACGGGTCTGGACGAGGTGGAGACGCCGGACGCAAGATCAAGAGGGAACACTGAGACGCAGGGGGCGGGGGTCCTTCGGGCGTCGCCGCGCGCTCCACGTCTCCGCTGTTCCTCGTAGCGCTTCGGGTTTTGTTTTCGAGGTTTGGTTTTTGGTTCGGTTTTTTCCATTGGATCGGTTTGTTTGATTTTTGGTTTGGTTGTTGTACAGTTGGTTGGGTATTGTCTTGTCAGAAGTCTGTGTTGCACTACTTAAAAAGGATGAAGGCTATCTATCGAAGAATCGGGGGGGTTTTTTGGTTGTTCGGAAGGAATTTGTCGCGACTTAGCACTTTCTCTTCGGTTAATTCAGCTGCTTTTATAAGCGCAGCTGTTATGTTTTTTGAAACACCCAAATATAATTTATTGCCTCCAGTCTTCAATCTCAACGCGGTTAAAAATTAAAAGTATATTTCGGCCGATATAGGTGTTGTATCAGTACGGTTTGTTGAAGTACCCCTCCAACTAGTTGGCAGACCCAGGGGATACATGACAGGCATTGTGCACTACTGTAACCAGGGCTTTATAAATTTACATTTGAATGTGTTTGCTTCTGGAATGTTCCACTCTCCAGAGAACCGTTTAAAAGCAGTTCAGTTACTGCGAGGACTTAAGCTCTTATCCTTACGTATTATCACTGGGGCCAACTCTAGCCATGCGATTTAGCAACTCAAGTACTTTAAAGTAAAATTGGATATCCAAGTCCTTCAGAAAAAGATGATGATGTTGTTTCTCCATCTCAGAGAGTGAACTGCCTCGGAGCTCACCGGAACCATCAATACTAATCTGCCGTGGTGCTGAGCCCGCTGTACTTAACTTTATTTAAACATCGGGTTTCTCTTCTGGCGATCGGAAAAAGAACCATGTATACATTGAGACATTCTTGTTCATGTTGAGTTATTCTATACATATTTCAGGTATCAACCGTTTGTTTTTTACATAAATGTTTTGTGCATTTTTTTTACTTGTATAGATGAAGTTTAATCTCCCATCCATTCACCTTTTTTGATGAGCTCTTCCTTTTTAATGTAATATTTTACTAGTGTTACCAGTTTCTGGTGAAACGATGTCATTTCGTAAATTTGAAGAACAGAAACGGATACAACCTTTTAAGACGCTTTTCTCTCTTGAATTTCCCGTGTTTTAGTGGTGTTTTAATCCAAGCCGAGCGCTCAGAGTGCTGCTGCGTACCTCAGGCCGTTTCCCCACGGCCCCGCCAGTCCCCCAGTCGCCCCAACACTATTTAAACAAACAAGGCTTCTTGATAAGGGTCTCAATGTCTGACCAGTATGAAGGGGCCCAAACATTCTCGCGTGCTGCATTCTGTGACTGATTTAGTATGTTCGTTTTTTCTTTTTAAATTTTTTTTTATTTGTGCAATGGGTTAATATTGTTAAGATTGACAGCTGTGGAGTAAAGACGGGAAATGCATGTTTTTGTAAACGTATGACGACTTATTAACAAACCGGTGCTGTACAGTTGTGATGGGTTATTTATTTTAAGGGTGTACTCAGTCCATTGTATAGTTTTTTAATGACTCTTTTTTTTCGTTTGGTCCGGCGTGTTGTAAAGTCCCAGCTGAAGTAAGGTTCAGGCGTTCTTTTTATCGGGTGGGTCTCATGTGCTGAGCAGCCCCTCATGCTTGTTGGTCTACACTGCTGCTGGTCTTGTCAATAAAACAGAATTTTGTCTACTGAAACCCGAAGCTCGCGTGTTGGCCTTTTCTGTAGAGTTGTGCCGATAAGATATACATGACGTGACTAGCCTCATTTACTACTCAGGAACAGAACATCACAAACAAGTGCAGTGTTATTTCTGCGTTCGTTATCGGTCAGAGGTTGAGAGTCTGAATTGGGTTATCGCGTCATCCTCCGACCTACGTGTGCTCGAGCTAAATACGTGCGGAAAAACGTTGATGCATTTGTTGCTGCCGCTGGGACCTGGGGGGGAGGGGTGGAGTAGTATTCCGACATATTCCGGCTCAGCTCTGGTCCCTCCTACTAGCAAATCACCATTTCCGATCTCTGCCTCAGGTGAGTTTGTTTGCCGTACCCGAAGCGTCAAGAACAACAACAAGACGTCAGGGGGTCAAATAGGGGGGCAGTGCCCCCCCGCCCGTGTCTCTCTGCCCCCCCATTGGCTGTCAGAGGGGTAATGATTTTTTTTTTCTCCTGCCGAATTTTTTTTGGGTGGAGTTATAATTTGTTTTGTGTGTCACATTGTATTAATTAATATTCAGTTAACAGAAATCAGTCAAATTTAAAATACAAAAAATATTTTAATATAATTTAATTAATTACAGCAGATACGTGTCGGCTTTGTTTCACGTGACACGTGCGTGCTGCCGCAAGTCAGTGACGCGCCGACGGCTGTTTACGTACACTGCCGTCTAGGAGACAGAGGAGATGTTTGCAGAGTCTGCAGACGGAAAAATGGATATTAGAAAATTCTTCCGACCCCCGCTGCCACAGAACTAATGCTACAACGAGCGACAGCTGAGCCGTATCAGAACCGTATCCCCGCGGCGGAGAAGGAGCTGCAGGAGCCAACAGCTAGTGAGCAGCCCCAGCTGAGCTAGTGGTAGCAACACAGCCGCACAAGCCCCCCCAGCAGAGCGGGTCCGAGCGGGAGCGCGGGAGCACGCCGATTATATCGCCAATCCCCGCTGCATGCAGCAGCGGGCTCTCCCACAAACACAAGGCCATGATCACAGTGGTCCTCCTGATGATTTAGGTGAGGACAAGCCGCTCAGAATCATTTTGAAAGAAGTTTCCCCTCTCGCCTTTTTAATGGTCAGAAACGCTCATTTGTTGCCCTGTGTGGTACAACCAAAGAGACTGGTTAGAATTACAGTGTTAAAGAGCTGAAGCTGCATTTTGTTTTGCATGTCGAAAGTTTGGGACTGTAGATTCTGTGTTCACGAAATCTGGCTATTGTGACTGGAAACACGCAGCAGAGAGAGGATTGCGCAAGCATGCAGAGTGTAAAGAACACATGGAAAATGTGGCAAAGTGGCGGGAGAGAGTGAAAGAGGGCTGATTCAGGACAGGAGATTTCTACCCTTGTGAATGAAGGCCAACTAGCCGACAGATTCGGTACTACATCGGTGCTATTATCGACATGTTACAGTTCTTGGCCATAAACCGATTGCCTCTCAGAGGGAGTGTGGAAGCATTTAATTATCAAGGTGATGCAAGCTGTGGACTTTTTTTGTCATTGTTTGAGTACTCTGTGAGAAGAGACCCAGAGCTTGAGAAGATACTGCAAACAATCCCACAAAATGCCAGATATACATCACATGACATACCAAAATGAACTGATTAAGATAATGAGTGATATTTTAACTGAAGAAATTGTACATGAAGTCAGTAATTCATGGTTTACAATTAAAGTTGATGGCACCCGAGACCCCACAGGGTGTGAAAACACCCTGTTTTCACACCCAGGGTGTGAAAACAGCGGTGTGATCCGCTTGTGTAGCAGAAGATTTTGAAGTTAGGGAGCGTCTACTAACTATTGCTTCTGCAGATGTTGGAGATGCCAAACCTCTTGCCAAACACTATCATCACAGAGCTGCGCAGAGTTGGTTTAAGTACATCTAAATCCTGAGGTCAGGTGGTATGAGCGGAGCATCTGTCATGTCTGGGAAGCGATGGGGGCGTTCAGAAGGATACTGCAGGACATACTCGCCAGAAGAGATACCCTATCGTCCATTGTTTTAATCATCAGCTCCACCTCGTGGTGATAAACGCAATGTCGAGCGAGGGAGAGCAATTGAGGACTTTTTTTTGGAATTTTGTGGGTCCCTCTACAAATTCATGAAAGAAACCCCACTGTTGCAAGTCCACTATAAAGGAGACACACTAAAACCGTCTGCTCGAACAGCGGTGGACAGGCCATCTAGCTACTGTCACAGTTGTGCTCAAGTCATTTTGATGAACATTTTCTCCTCTGTTGTCCGAGGATTGACAGCAATCGTGCCTTTGGAACTGACTTACGAATTGAGGCAGCAGGTCTGATTCGGGCTGTTTCAGAACCAAGGCTTTGAATTCATTTGGACGCTTTGTGGCAGAAGATCTTGCAGCTTGCTTTGATGCACCCAACAAAATGCTTCAGTCAGAACAAATGGATTTTGCTCTCTGGGATGTGGTTAGTGAAAGCGCATCTGAATGTGTTGCACAACTGCGCTCAGAAAGTGAGTTTAACAACATATTGGGCCAATATAAAGAGAAAGAAAGGCCACAAAAGAGGAAGAGGATGGTTAACAAAACAGTCTCAAGGATATGTTGTTGAAGAGACCGTTGGCCAGCAGCAGAGGGTGATACAGATGAGGGGTGACACTGAACTGCGCGGAGATTATTCTACAGCACCCTGGACGCGGTGGGGGAAGAAATGAGCAAGCGTTTCAGTGAACGCAACAGTGAGCTAATGACCGCACTTCAATCTCTGGACCCAAACAGTGAAACGTTCCTTGATGTCAAACATGTAAAGCCCATTCTGACTTTATCAAGCACTGAAATCAATGAAGCAGAGTTTGGTGGTTTGCTCGCCATTTTCCTCAAAACAAACATGACCGCTGACGATGAAACCTGGACAATATCACGGATTATCAAGACATTCCACAGCGCGCTGGAGGCTATGCCAAGTGTGATGACGGCCCTTTAAAACATGCAACTGACGTTTGGAGCCATCACACAGCCATGTGTGAGAATTATTTTTCTACTTTAAAAAGTGTTCTCAAAGACAATAGACTCAGCATGCTGCACCAACGAAAAGCACATTTAGTGCAGCTGGCCTTTGAAAGAGACTTAACTAAAAGATTTGCTACTGAATGGGAAAGAAGCAGTAATGAAGAGGTTTCAACTCTGGGAGAACGCCGACTGCAAGCTCTACTAAGTGGTGAGTAGAGAAGATATGTATTTAAAGGGGTATGAATATTGTGATTGCCTGTTGGTTGTACAACTGATTTCATGTGCATATGAAATGAAATTTGACAAATTTGCTTGTTCCGGTAATAATATACCATAAAGATGAAGTACTATATGTATGTATGTGCAGATCTGTGGGAAAATCAACACTGCCCCCCTGTGATCATCACATGCCCCCCTCACAATATGGTTCTGGAGCCGGGGCAGAAATAATCGATTTTTTGGGGGGGATGAATTTGTTTATGAGGTGACACCGTAAGCTTGTGTTTATGAGGTGACTCCAGACTCAACAGGAGCCTCCGCAGCACTTGGTCAATGCAGGTTACTTTGCATTTAAACAAGGTTATTACTCCGTGTTCTCTGGAGGGCTTTCACTGAGCCATGCCCGAGGAGTCCACCGCTACGCCTTATAACTTAAGGGCCTTTCCTCAGAGGAGTCGACCGGAATGGAAATTAACCTGCAGCCTAAAAGAGTTCCTTGTCTGACACTGTGTGTGTGTGTGTGTGTGTGTGTGTGTGTGTGTGTGTGTGTGTGTGTGTGTGTGTGTGTGTGTGTGTGTGTGTGTGTGGTGTGTGTGTGTGTGTGTGTGTGTGTGTGTGTGTGTGTGTGTGTGTGTGTGTGTGTGTGTGTGGAGTCTAAGGCCCAATCCCAATGTCCAGACTCAGACTTTGTTGCGCGTTCTCCTGAAATGATGAAGGCTTTAGGGCTGTCCCAATGTCGAATTCCAAAGGGCGTGAGGGTTTGAGTCCACACTTACCCTTACTTGCCCTTTCCGTGAGTCCGCGTCACTGCAGACTTCACCTAAGGGAATGACCCACAGTTCAAAGCGTAGTGGCGTTTACCGCGGAGACCATGGGGAAGTCCGGAAATTAGGAAGGTAACCAGATGGGAATTTGGTGAGCCGGATCATTTGGATCAGCTCACCAACAAGAGCCGGCTCTTTTGGCTCCCAAACGTCTCCTCATTTTACTAATTATACCTTTCATAATTCAATTATTCAAATTATTCAATACATCCTTTACTGAAGTATTCAAAAGTACAATTTATATTTTCTAACATCAATAAATTGCTGTAGGCGATTGTTTTCATTGCATTTACAAAAAGATTAGGCCTACATTTATTGAATTGGCCTCTGTACCAACGAGACCCATTTGGCAGTGGGTGCCCCCCTGGGTGCTGGGGTGGGACCGCCACAGACAACCTGAGCTAGCAGACCCAATGCTCAGGGACGCTGTACAGGACTCATCCAGTTCTGTCAACAGAAGGAGTCAGAAAGGAGTGAGAGATTAAACCTGTTCGTATTCTGACTTACTGGAACCACTGTGTCCGACGTCCTCATTTGACGTAACCTTTTGTTTTTCAGTTTCTGACCATTGAGAGATTAAACCTGTTCGTATTCTGACTTACTGGAACCACTGTGTCCGACGTCCTCATTTGACGTAACCTTTTGTTTTTCAGTTTCTGACCATTTGATGGATGTTCTCCAACCATGTGTCCGTCCCTGGGGGGCTACGGCACCCCCCAGCCCCCCTGGAAGGAGTGGTCCTTCTTGTTCCTTCTCCAAGGTCTCCACCTGGTTCCTTCTCCGGGTCTCATGCTCTCACATTATTCCTCAGATCACGATGAAAAATAAGTTCAAACGACCAACTTGCTGAACTCAAACTAAGTTCCCTTTGTTGGTATGTCATCAATCTCCAGCTGTCCAATCAGGTGTCTCAGAGGGTCGAGAGTGTGGAGGTCTTAATTAAACAATCAGCGCCTTCGAGAGGACGGGGCGGGGCTAATCGCTCCCTCAGCCACCAGGTGTCCTGATTGGTTTGAATTACCATCGCATCGGATAACACAGGATGGGACATTTTTAACCATAGGTAATCTTGTATTAATTGAAGTCGTTATCATGTGGTTGTTAATCAGGAAACGGTGTTTGTGATTTTCATTAGAAGCTGTGAGGATATTTGTCGAAATTGCAGCACTCCTACCACAGATGAATCTGAAGAAGGATTTGGCGAGCGAGCGGGAGTCTGTTACCACAGACTGCTGAGTGTCTCACAGACGAACAGGAATCAAACAGCGACCCCACCAGAAGGATTAACAGTACTGTAAAGTCTCTACCCATGGCAGGGCTGGTTATTGGCATGGTGATAGGGGCAGAAGTTTGGCATCTGTATAAATGGTTCAGGACAGAGCCAATACGCAGACTGTTGGATGGATGGATGGATGGATAGATAGATAGATAGATAGATAGATAGATAGATAGATAGATAGATAGATAGCTAGATAGATATCCTTTTATCCTAATCCTTTGAAATTCCTTTTTACAGCAACCCAGCAGCAGTGGAAGACACAGGATATAATACAATACATAAAAAATACAAAGTGGGGCTTAGGAAAACAGAAATAGGTGCTAAAGTAAATGCTACAGTAAGGACAAACAGAACTAACAGGTCAAATAGGACAAACCGTATAAGAGTATAACTTATAAAGTGGGCCAGTGCGCGTACTTCACAGTATATTAAAGTGTGTAAATGTAATGTCAAGAAAGTTTAGCATGCCAACAGCCGCCTGAGACCAGATGAGACCAGATGAGACCAGGTGAGACCAGATGAGATCAGATGAGATCAGATGAGATCAGATGAGATCAGATGAGACCAGATGAGACCAGGTGAGACCAGATGAGACCAGATGAGATCAGATGAGATCAGATGAGACCAGATGAGACCAGATGAGATCAGATGAGACCAGATGAGACCAGATGAGACCAGGTGAGATCAGATGAGACCAGATGAGACCAGGTGAGATCAGATGAGACCAGATGAGACCAGATGAGACCAGGTGAGATCAGATGAGACCAGATGAGACCAGATGAGAACAGGGGCCATTGCTGCCGTTCTCTCCCTGCAGAAGGCCCAATGAAAGCCCTTCTCCCTGAAGGTAATTGACGGGCTCTCCTCTCCGTCACGTCGTCCACTCTGAGGATCGATTCTAGACATCAAGTGATTTGGAGTCGACTGCGGTCTCCCCTCCACATAGAATCGAAGAAACAATTTATTTGAGTCAGTTTATACTTTTAAGTTCTTGATGGTACTTAAAAGATGGTCACCAATCTGATCATTTCCTTGTTGTATATTTCTGTGTTTGATACCAAACGTAACAAGGTCCTACTGAGAAAGGGATTGGGACTAAAGTGTGATTGTGTGATTCCTCTTTGGATTCGGAGTCCATCCATTCCATTACATGAAGTGGCCCCCGGAGCCACTGAAGGGGCCCTGAAGATCTACAGTTTTATTGGTTGAAACTTTGTTGATAAATGCTCATCCATCACTTTTAAGACCTCATTGATCAAAGGAGGAGAATTTCCCAGCGAATATAAGCCCAGGAAAGTAGGAGAATAATATGAACAAAGTAAAAAAAGTGTGTTCTAGAGGAAGGAGGGTTCAGTCAAGAGCTCAGCAGGAAGGATAGAGGCTGTGGGTTCCGAACCCAATAGTTCTGGGTTCGATCCCCAAAACAAACCTGCTCCTCAAATGAAGTAAAGTCACGTCGATGAGACGCTTTGGATGAATGCGTAAACAGCGGCCTCCCATTGGTCGAGCTATGAACACCGCCTCCTATTGGTCGAGCTGTGAACCCAGCCTCCTATTGGTCGAGCTATACAGAGCCTCCTACAGGTTCAGCTCCACATCCCACTCAGGATTAGTTTTTCCACGGGGCTGGAGCGTATCGACCGGCTGGTACGACGGTGATGCCTATTGGATACCACCACCCATCCTTTAAAGAACACCCACTGTCCTGGGGCCCTTATTGACCCAGAGAGAGAGAGAGGGGGGAGAGCGGGGGAGAGTGGGGGAGGGGGGGGGGGGCAGAGAGCGGTGGGGGAGAGAAAGGGGATAGGGCAAGGGAGAAGATGGGAGGAGAAGGAGTGGAGTGGGGGGGGGGAGAGAGAGGAGATGGAGAGAGGGAGTTGAGGAGAGGGGAGAGAGGGATAGAGGAGGGAGAGAGCGGGGGAAGAGAGAGAGAGGAGGGGGGAGAGAGAGAGCGGGAAAGAGAAAGAGAGAGAGGGGGGGAGGGGGGGAGAGAGAGAGGGGGGGTAGAGAGGGGTGAGGGAAAGAGAAGGGAGGCGAGAGAGAGAGAGAGAGTCCGAAAGAGGAGCATCTCTTGTCCTGTGTGCCCACCAGCTGGTCCTCAGGTCTCTGGTGTATCTCCACTTCATCTGACATGTTTGTGTGGTCGTGTCCCACCCAGGGTCTCCAGCTCTCCTCAGCGTACTAGCAGAAGCACCAACCAGGTGAGAAGCTCTGTTTGCTGTGTGCTCTGGTCTGGTCCCTGGCCCCTACTGGACCTCCATGCGCTGGTCCAGGTGGTTTTCCAGTGAAGTCCCAGTTTAAAGTATGTAGACGTTGTAGATGTTTGTAGATGTTTGTAGATGTTTGTAGATATTTGTAGATGTTTGTAGATGTTGTAGATGTTTGTAGATGTTTGTAGATGTTTGTAGATGTTTGTAGATGTTTGTAGATGTTTGTAGATGTTTGTAGATGTTTGTAGATGTTTGTAGATGTTTGTAGATGTTTGTAGATGTTTGTAGATGTTTGTAGATGTTTGTAGATGTTGTAGATGTTTGTAGATGTTGTAGACGTTGTAGATGTTTTTAGATGTTGTAGATGTTTGTAGATGTTTGTAGATGTTTGTAGATGTTTGTAGATGTTGTAGATGTTTGTAGATGTTGTAGACGTTGTAGATGTTTTTAGATGTTTTAGATGTTTGTAGATGTTTGTAGATGTTGTAGACGTTGTAGATGGTTTTAGATGTTGTAGATGTTTGTAGATGTTGTAGATGTTTGTAGATGTTGTAGACGTTGTAGATGTTTTTAGATGTTGTAGATGTTTGTAGATGTTTTTAGATGTTGTAGATGTTGTACATGTTGTACATGTTGCACATGTTGTACATGTTTTTAGATGTTGTAGTGTGGGGCTGAACTCTGTTGTTGTTGTTTGGGTTTGTATTGGACTTGAATTTGAATGAGCATGAAGTTTTCCAATGAAGTAGTTTATGTCAGTGAGGGTGACAGTTACAGACGTCGGTTTACTGTCGTGCTAAAGGTCATAACTTGGATATGAGGTTTGTTGAAGGCTTTATGATCAATGTTTCAAAGTCTGTTGGCAAGTCAAATGAAAAGCTGACTTCAAATGGATGTTCAAATGCATAAACAGTATTTAAACTGTATATTTTATACAGTTATAAATGTATGTTTCCTGCTTTGATCAGAAATATGTTTCAATGTAGGCCAACCATGTAAATAATTGTGTTGCATTTTGATTGAAGTTAATATTGTAACTAATAATTCAATAATTGACAAGGGTACACGTGTGTGTATGTGCGTGTGTGTGTGTGTGTGTGTGTGTGTGTGTGTGTGTGTGTGTGTGTGTGTGTGTGTGTGTGTGTGTGTGTGTGTGTGTGTGTGTGTGTGTGTGTGTGTGTGTGTGTGTGTGTGTGTGTGTGTGTGTGTGTGTGTGTGTGTTCATGTGATGTCACTCGAGCTGCCCACTGGGTGTGAAGGACACTGATGTGACAGAACTAATTACAGAGACAGGAAACCTCTCTCTCTCTCTCCTGCTCTCTCTCTCCTGCTCTCTCTCTCCTGCTCTCTCTCTCCTCTCTCTCTCTCTCTCTCTCTCTCTCTCTCTCTCTCTCTCTCTCTCTCTCCTCTCTCTCTCTCTCTCTCTCTCTCTCTCTCTCTCTCTCTCTCTCTCTCTCTCTCTCTCTCTCTCTCTCTCTCTCTCTCTCTCTCTCTCACTCTCTTTCCTTCCCATTCCAACTGTTCTTTTCAGTACTTCCAAATGACGAGCAGTATATGTTTATCCAGGGAGTAGAGGCGTTTTTTTTGTAAATGAGAATCTTTTCATACAGTCTGGTTAATATCAACAACAACGCAACAACCTCATCGTAACTGGGCTCGAAATGTTTCTTTCTTTCAAATTAAAAACGTGACCTGGAAATCATAGCTCTGACTTCCATTCCTTGTAGTCACGTTTCTGCACAGCTGCAAATCTTAGAAATTCTCAACAAATTGCATCTGTGCTAATAACTGTTGAAATGGGACTAAGTAGATCGGAGTGCTTCAACAAAAGTTGTGATGTTAAGTAGTATCTTTCAGTGTCTATTGGTTAGATATACGTATTTAATATTTATGTTATGATTTTTTTTATTGTAGTTATGGTACCAAACTATAAGCCAAAGACCCATCCACCAAGGGAATTTTGGCTTTACAATTACTGAAATACTTTTGTTTGTTTATGGAATAAGTAGCTGTTATTTTCACATCCTCTTAGGACCAGAACCAGAACATTTAGATTGTGGATTGTCCATATAATTCAGTTAGTATTAATTAATCAATTTTAGCTGACTGCTCAGCTTGATCAATATGATTGGTGAAAGATTAGTGTTTGTTTTAAATGTTATGATTAGCTTTGATTATAATTTAAATAAACTGCCACAACTGCCTTAGATACAAGGGAACTATTGGGCCATTGTTGCTACTAACTATTTAACATTATATTGACATATACAAAAGTATTACAATTTGGAATTAGTCAGCTGGGTTCATCTTAAATTAACCCACTTTTTTATTTTTTTCATTTTTCTAACCATAACAGTCAATTCAGATTCATAATTCTTCCTCAGTGACAGTGTTTCTGTCTTAAATAGAATACAATTAAAATAGTAACAAAATATAAGTACAAATATACAGTACAGGAAAGAAAGAAAAAACACATCAGCATAACTATTGAGTACCTCAAGCAAAGTCATTTCCCGTTGAATATTGAGCGTAACTGTGGGATACTGCACATTTCATTTGAAGCATGAAATAGTGCACCTTGAATACGCCGTGTTCTCAGGCCTGTGCTGTGGGTCACGTCTCTACGTGGCTCTGTGCCAAAGGTTGTAATCATCAGATACCAGTTAGTCAAAGCCCAAAGTCCGAGTGAGAATTACAACCAGCTCAGGACGCAGCTCTTTGCTGCCAGGCAAGCAGCAGCTGGGTCCCACGCCATCTACAGGTGGGCTGGCACACACTGAGGAGGAGGAGGGTGAGAGGAGGAGGAGGAAGAGGAAGAGGCTGAGGAGGAGAATGAGGATGATGGATGATGAGGAGGAAGAGGAGGAGAATGAGGGTGACGAGGAGGAGGAAGACAAGGATGAGGAGGAGGAAGAGGAGGAGAATGAGGATGAGGAGAAGGAGAAAGAGGAGGAGAATGAGGGGAACAGGGATGAGGGTGAGGAGGAGAATGAGGGTGATGATGAAGAGGAAAAGGAGGAGGAAGATGAGGAGGAAGAGAATGAGGGTGACGATGAGGAGGAGCAGAATGAGGGTGACGATGAGGAGGAGCAGAATGAGGGTGATGATGAGGAGGAGCAGAATGAGGGTGATGATGAGGAGGAGATGAATAGGAGGAGGATGTTGATGATGATAAACGTCCCTGGAGGCCGGTCACGTGCGGGGGGGGTGCGGCATACCGTGTGTAACGGCCGTGCTCACTGCATCGACTCGGCCTCGTTTTTTAATTATCACCTGATTGATCGCCACCGTGCTGACACCCCCACTCACTCACTCACTCACTCACTCACTCACTCACTCACTCACTCACTCACTCACTCACTCACTCACTCAGCAACAGGTATGTGTGTGCTGTCTAAGGTCTTGTATTCTCTGTTTCAATGACAGCATGGACCATGGAGACAGAGGGACAGGGATCTCCCATCTTCGCTACGAGGAAGAGGAGGGTGAGTCTGTGTGTGTGTCTTTGCGTAATAAAAAGTTGTGTACCTGTGGTGTACCTCTCCGCTGTGTGTGCCCCCGGTTGGCTTCAGTGTTGTGGTTAGTAGACACAAACACACAACAAGACATTATAACCAGCGGGATTTGGAAAGGTTGCCAGTTCCCCTTGCTCACGGGCGTTGAGACAGAGCAGTGTGATTAGAGTATTTAGTGACGCGATAGGGAACATAATGAATCCATCTTCTGTTTAACATGTATAGTGTATCTCGCGGCAGCAGCGATTAATAACGGATCTAAATAGAGCGTCTATTGATGTTATTGGATGCTACTCAGCCGTTCAGCCATTAACCATTTAGTATGCAGCGGTGAACTCATGAATGCTCTTTTCAAACTGAGGACGCCGAGCTCTGCAGAAGACTCTGTTCTGCTTTGTGGCTCTGCTTTCTATCAATGGGCCGAGATTAATTCCCACATTCAATCTAAATTTCAATTATATCACTCAATCCAATCAACCATTGTAGTGAAGTCTGAAGTTAGTTAAAAAAGTAAGAAAAAGAAAATGCCCTTGAATCACTAATTAAATAATATGAATGGTGTCGAAGAAATGATGATCAATTCTAGTGACCTCATCAACTGATTGATTATTTAAACACTAAAGATTCCAGTCCTTAGTGGTTTAATAATCCAATCAGTTGATGACATTTGGGTTACGTGTTCTCTACTTAAGAGAGACAGACAGGACGGTAGAGGCAGACAGCACGGTAGAGGCAGACAGGACGGTAGAGGCAGACAGGACGGTAGAGGCAGACAGGACGGTAGAGGCAGACAGGGCGGTAGAGGCAGACAGGACGGTAGAGACAGACAGGACGGTAGAGAAAGACAGGATGGTAGAGACAGACAGGACGGTAGAGACAGACAGGACGGTAGAGACAGACAGGACGGTAGAGGCAGACAGGACGGTAGAGTCAGACAGGACGGTAGAGACAGACAGGACGGTAGAGACAGACAGGATGGTAGGAACAGACGTTGTGCGTTAAAAGAGAGATGGAGCGACGTATGGCATCAGAAGGCCGGAACAGAACCCTGTGTCCATTCCTTGAGACACCCGGGTCTGTGAAGGAAGCCACAGCTACTGCATACGGTGACCGTGGTGGTACCCGTGGTGGTAACCGTGGCGATGCCTCCTCCCAGACCACCAGTCCATCTACATCGGGGTCCCGGTGCCTCGGGGGTACAGACGCAAGCGCCGCCGCCGGCGTTCAAGCCGCGACACGTCGGACCCCGAGCACGACCGGCGCTACGCCCACCAGAGACCCACCCCTCCGCAGCAGCATCCTCAGCATCCTCAGCATCCGCAGCATCAGGACCACCAGCGCTACGAGAGACGGCTGGACCTGGAGGAGGGGCCGGGGGACCCCCTCGGGGAACACCCCCACCACGCCCCCGACATCCACTGCACCAGTGAGTCACAGCTTGGTTCTGCCCACGGGCCGGGTCAAATGATGTCACCCGGGGTCACATGACCTCAGGGTGAGTCAGACCAGGGTGCTGGTACCGCCGGGTCACATGACGTACCGTGATGTCAGCGTGATGTCACTGTGATGTCAGCGTGATGTCAAATAGCATCAGCATGATGTCACATGATGCACAAATTAGGTATCATTTTATTGTCATAGATTTGTTTTAATCATTCGGTTGTCTGCGCCATTGTCATTTAAAAGCCCAAATCACAGATGATGGATGGAGAAAAGCCGCACTCAGAACAAAAAAAGAACAACAGAATGAATACATTCAGCTGTTCACATTTTAAATGAAGAGAAAGTGGGACATCAGCCACACAGAGAGGAGACACAGAGCGCCCCAGTGAAGTGTGAGCTGCAGAAATAAAGATTTCATCGATCACTGAATTCTCATTACTGGCTCCGTTCAAGTGAAGGCTAGCTGTAAGCTGTTTTCTGGGGCAATGGCAGCTAATGTAATTAACTTGAGAAGGTTAACGCTGCCTCTGTTGAGCTCACTCTGGTCTCAGGAACGTACAGGAGAGAGAACGGCTACAGTATTGCTGAGTGAAATGGAACAAAGATATGCCATCCTCATTACAATCCTTACGACGACACAAACTGTGAGAGGTTTCATTTCCATTCAGAGTGAAATAAAAAAGGAAAGTACAGAGACATCCTATTCTGCATAAACGTTTTTCCATAAATCACTTTTGAATAAATTACATGCAGGGATGTTTTGAACAAGCGGTCGTATTTTTCCGCTCATCGCTCATGGAGCAGCGAGGTCTGATTCGCTGCCAGAGCGCCGATGACTAGCCGATCAAAGTCATTGATCGCCGGGCCGAGCTTAACGGAAAACCTATGGAGGACGCATAATCCCTCACATGTGGCCTGAACCAGGCAGAGGAAGAGATACAACTATTGCTACTGAAACTGTAGCATAGAAAACGTGGCTGGCATAGCATAGCATCATAAACTTAGATTAGCATAGCTAAGTACTTTGATGAATTGACCCAGTGATCAGTGACATCAATTAGCTAACAAAGCCTAGCTAGCTGGAATAGCATTATTAAATTGCCCTTATTGTTCGATATATTCATCGGCATGGAATAGAGATGGTGGAGATTCATTTAGCATATCTGTGATTCGTACGGTAGCTAGCTGCATTTCTTATAGGGGAGCCCTAGCACTCTTATCTCCGGCTAGCTGCTGACCTAGCACTCTGAGCTCCGGCTAGCTCCTGACCTAGCGCTCTGAGCTCCGGCTAGCTCCTGACCTAGTGCTCTGAGCTCCGGCTAGCTCCTGACTTAGCACTCTGAGCTCCGGCTAGCTCCTGGCCTAGCACTCTTATCTCCGGCTAGCTGCTGACCTAGCACTCTGAGCTCCGGCTAGCTCCTGACCTAGCGCTCTGAGCTCCGGCTAGCTCCTGACCTAGTGCTCTGAGCTCCGGCTAGCTCCTGACTTAGCACTCTGAGCTCCGGCTAGCTCCTGGCGCTCTGAGCTCCGGCTAGCTTACTCAGAGAGTAAAATATGGAGGTTGTGATAACCATCGTGCTGAGCTAGTCCTAAAGTCACAGCTAATCCATCGGTTAGCCTGCAGGCACAAAGTTTAAACTACAGTCCGTGATGAGTCATCATGAGACTCGTACGGAAATTGAATTCAGCGGTGGCCACCAGGTGCTGGAGAGGAACCGGTTCAAACCGGAGCTTATCTGACCCGCGAGGCCTTCCAGGTGTTCGTCGAAGCGTGTCCGTCTAATATCACCACGGTTACAGTCCAGGTGTCTCCAGCCTGAGAACAGGAGACGGTTATAGGAACAGCAAACTGAAGGCACACCGTTGGTGGCTATGTTCCATATGATGATCATGTTATCACACGTAAATACTAAATATATATTAAGTTGACCTTAAACTTTAAGGTTTAAGACGTTAAGTTGGTTGTGATGCGTTGATGAAATAAGCACGTCCACTCACGCTATAACGTTAAATCATATTCCCCATTTAAAACTCACGAATGTATGTATTTATAAAAATAATATCAACCTAGTTATTTTATTTGGCTCCATGACCATGCAGACAAAATCCCCAAATCACAAGCACCTTGATAGCGTGTGTCTTAGCTTGACATTAGCATTTTGTCACATTTACATTTTACATTTAGGGGCATTTAGCAGACGCTACCAACATGCTTTTGTTAGCATGTTGGTAGCGGATGATCGACCACACATTTGTAGCATTTTCTGCGCAATAAGCATGATGTTAGCATGTTGTTGAAAATGTTAACATCTAAGCATGTTGTAGGTACATCTTTAGCTTGTGTGTCATAAGCCGGTCTTAAGCATATTTTCAGAGCTTTATTGGCATCTGTTTAGCTTGTCGCTTGCAAGTCATAAGTATGTGTTTACCATTTCATTAGCAAGTGTTCAGCTCGTCGCTAGCAGGTCGTTAGTATGTATTTTAGCTTCATAAGCATGTTTTTAGCGCTTCATTAGCAAGTGTTTAGTACTTCATTAGCACGTGTTCAGCTCGTCTCTAGCATGTCATAAGTATGGGTTTAGCGCTTCATTAGCATGTGTTTTAGCCTCATTAGCATGTGGTTAGCGCTTTATTAGTATGTGTTTTGCGCTCCATTAGCATGTGTTTTAGCTCCATTAGCATGTGTTTTAGCTCCATTAGCATGCGGTCAGCTGGTCGCTAGCATACCACTAGCATGTGTTTAGCACTTCCTTAGGATGTGTTTAGCGCTTCCTTAGCATGCGTTAGCTCGTGGCTAGTGGCTCACCGGCCTGTCCCCTGCCAGTATCCCCGGCGGCGGAGCGGCTGCGCTACATCCTGGGGGAGGAGGACGAGCTCCCCACGCCCACGCTGTTCACTGAGATGGACACGCTGCAGCAGGACGGGGACGAGCTGGAGTGGAAGGAGACCGCCAGGTCACACGACACACACAGTTACACACACACACGCACAGACAACCACACACTTACACATACACATGCACGCAGATGTACACACGCACACACACAGGGCCGTAGCACCAAATTCACACTCTCTCTCTCTCTCTCTCTCTCTCTCTCTCTCTCTCTCTCTCTCTCTCTCTCTCTCTCTCTCTCTCTCTCTCTCTCTCTCTCTCTCTCTCTCTCTCTCTCTCTCTCTCTCTCTCTCTCTCTCTCTCTCTCTCTCTCTCTCTCTCTCTCTCTCTCTCTCTCTCTCTCTCTCTCTCTCTCTCTCTCTCTCTCTCTCTCTCTCTCTCTTTCGGACTCTCGCTCTCTATCGCCCTCGCTCGCTCTAACTCTTCCTCCTTCTCTCTTTCTCCGTCTCTCTCTTTCTCCGGCCTTCTCTCTCTCTCTCTCTCCGGCCTTCTCTCTCTCTCTCTCTCTCTCTTTCTCCGGCCTTCTCTCTCTCTCTCTCTCCGGCCTTCTCTCTCTCTCTCTCTCTCTCTTTCTCCGGCCTTCTCTCTCTCTCTCTCTCTCTCTTTCTCCGGCCTTCTCTCTCTCTCTCTCTCTCTCTTTCTCCGGCCTTCTCTCTCTCTCTCTCTCTCTCTTTCTCCGGCCTCTCTCTCTCTCTCTCTCTCTCTCTCTCTCTCCTCTCTCTCTCTCTCTCTCTCTCTCTCTCTCTCTCTCTCTCTCTCTCTCTCTCTCTCTCTCTCTCTCTCTCTCTCTCTCTCTCTCTCCCCCTGCAGGTGGGTGAAGTTCGAGGAGAAGGTGGAGGAGGGTGGGGAGAGGTGGAGTAAGCCCCACGTCTCCACCCTGTCGCTGCACAGCCTGTTTGAGCTGCGGACCTGCCTGCAGACCGGGGCCGTGCTGCTGGACCTGGAGGGCTACTCCCTGCCCCAGATCGTTGGTGGGTCGTCTGGGTCTGAGTCAGTCTACGCCTGGGTCTGGCCCCTCTGGGTCTGGGTCTGGGTCTGCCCCCTCTTCGTCTGGGTCTGAGGTCTAGTCTGCACCCCTGGGTTCTGGGCCCTCTGGGTCGTCTGGGTCTGAGTCAGTCTACGCCTGGGTCTGGCCCCTCTGGGTCTGGGTCTAGTGGTCTGGGTCCGGGTCTGGGTCTGGGTCTAGTGGTCTGGGTCCGGGTCTGGGTCTGGGTCTGGTCAGAGTCTGGGTCTGGGTCTGGTCAGAGTCTGGGTCTGGGTCTGGTCAGAGTCTGGGTCTGGGTCTGGCCCTTCTGGGTCTGGGTCGGGCCCCTCTGGGTCTGGTGGTCTGGGTCTGGGTCTGGCCCCTCTGGGTCTGGGTCTGGGTCTGGGTCTGGTCCCTCTGGGTCTGGGTCTGGGTCTGGCCCCTCTGGGTGTGTTTTGGTTCTCGGAGGGGTTCAGGGTTGGGTCTGGTTGGGTCCGGTTTGGTTGGGTCTGATCTGGTTTGGCTGGGGTATGGGTCTGGTCTTCAGTGGGGATTGGGTCTAGGATTGGGTCTAGGATTGGGTCTGATCTGGTCTAGGTTTCGGTCTGGGATTTGGTGTGGGGTTGGGTTGGGGTCCGGTCCACCTGGTGATCCGGTCTGTGTGGATGTGGTGGTCCTCAGACGAGATCATCGAGAAGCAGCTCCAGGAGGGTGGGATCACCGCAGACCAGAGGGAGAACATCAGCTTCGTGCTGCTGAGGAAACACCGGCACCAGACCAAGAAGACTATGCATCGCTCGCTGGCCGACATCGGCAAGACCGGGGGCGCCGCCAGTGAGGAGCACACACACACACACACACACACACACACACACACACACACACACACACACACACACACACACACACACACACACACACACACACACACACACACACACACACACACACACACACGACACACACACACACACACACACGACACACACACACACACACACACACGCGCGCGCGGACACGCAAACACACACACGCACACACACGCAAACACACACACCACACACACACACACACACGCGGACACACAGCCTTGGACGCACACATGTGGACGTACACACAGGCACACGAGAACACACATACACCCACACACACGCACACACAGGCACACACCTAGGCACATGCACGCACACACGTAGACGCATGTGCACACACGCACACACACACATGCACACGCACACACAGATACAGACCCGAGCAAAAACATCCGATATTTAATAATTCCCTTTCTGTGACTAATCCATTTTCACCGTCACTCAGACGATATTTTTATTTCAGATGTTGTGGCGTGAAATAAAGCAATTCCTTTGAGAGCTGATCTGGTATGCCAATCTAAAATGAAAAAAAAACAAATTCATTTGAAAGTATTAAACACAAACCTTTGACTGGGTGATTGATTATGTACATATTTGACATTCTGACAAGGGTAGAGTCGTTAGTCGTTGATGGGGTCAGACTAGGGAGTGTTGTTCACACACCACGCATACCCTGACTGTGATGATGATGATGATTATGATTATGTATACATTACAGTCGGGTCGTTAGCCCTAATGAACCGTGATTATGACACATGATGCCAGCGCGTCTGAACCCAGCAGGAACGCGCCATAGCACAGCGCCACACGGGCGTCACATGGGCGCCACATGTGTGACCGTGTCTCTGTTCCTCTGGCCCGTCGCTCACCTCCGGAGCGCTCTGGTCACCCGCTCAGTAACGAGCGAGCGGCTCGTCACCAGACGTCTGCCGCGTCGCCGTTTGATAAGGGGGTTAGCGATGGCGGCCGGTCGTCACGGCGATGTGTCGCTGTGTTCCCGACGCCTTGGTCTGTGTTGCAGACCGCGGCCCCGCGGCCCCCGGGTTCCGCTCCACCGAGGACCTCCGGCTGAAGCAGCAGGCGGCCAGCTACGGACGCCTGCGTGAGTGCCTGTCTTTCTGTCTGTCTGACTGACTTACTGATTGGTTGAAGGACTGACTCTTTTTCTGTCTGTATTCCTGCATGCCTTTTTTTTTATCTGTCTGGCTGACTGGTGGACTGACTGCCTGACTGTCTGTATGTCAGTTTTCTAGTGTCTGTCTTTCCTCTCGTCCCTGTCCTCCCTGTCTGCCTGTCCTGTCTGTCTGTCTGTCTGTCTGTCTGTCTGTCTGTCTGTCTGTCTGTCTGTCTGTCTGTCTGTCTGTCTGTCTGTCTGTCTGTCTGTCTGTCTGTCTGTCTGTCTGTCCACTCTGAGCTGCTTTATGCTAACTGGGGCCAGGGAACTAGTTACAGAGAACCCATTTTAGAAACCTGATTCTGTAATTATTGCATTCATTTCATTCAATCTTCATTCAATTTCAGAAATCTGAGTGAATGAAACACTTCCAGCTAAAATCTGTCCCAATCCTCTCCTGGGATGCGATGCCTCATATGCATTGCTTTCCTGTGGCAAACATCCACCTAAACCGTCACCACCACCACCTCCACCCTCTCCCACCTCCACCCTCCCCTCCCCAACACACCACATGGGTCGATGGGCCGGTGGCTGGGGGGCACTGACGGTGTGCACGCGGACCGGTCGAACAGTGACAGCGTTGTGCTAATTCAGCACGCAGCGATCGATGGGGGTCCTGCTCTACAACACAGATACTGATTAATTAATCAATTTACTATACCCATGGACCCTGACCCCATCGAGCTGCAGCTGGTGTAGTCCAGGCTCCTTAACAAAGCCCACCATGTAGCCCACTGTACCAGAGACACAGAAACACAGTCAGCCCATCTCCAGAGGAGTGAAGAGGTGGGGGACTCACCTGAGACCGTAGATTACCTGTCGAGCCTGAGGGTCGTTTAGGCCAGCCAATGAAAGGCCTGAGCCGACGGGCCTTGATGACAGTGTGGCAGGTGTTAGGTGTGCAGGTGTTACCTCCTCCGCACTCTTCTCCACGGCTCCCCTCAGCGGTCTCACACGACGACTGAACTGTAAATGAAGGAAAAATATAAATACCGGTACATAAAGAATCTCTCTCTCTCTCTCTCTCTCTCTCTCTCTCTCTCTCTCTCTCTCTCTCTCTCTCTCTCTCTCTCTCTCTCTCTCTCTCTCTCTCTCTCTCTCTCTCTCTCTCTCTCTCTCTCTCTCTCTCTCTCTCTCTCTCTCTCTCTCTCTCTCTCTCTCCCCAGGCCACGCCCAGAGTCAGAGTATGAATGACATTGGGGACACACCCAGCAGCGACCAGGTGAGTCCGTGGCCCTCGCCTCACCAGACTCCCCCTCCCCGTTCCCCGCTTTAACAAATTTGGCTCCCGGCTGGGCCCGGCGCCTCCATTTTGATTCCGCTGTAATTGCAGAGATAACCTTTTCCCTGCGCGTCCTGTTCACCCGCGTTCCGCTGCCTTAATGAACACTGGTTGTCGTGGCGACGTCGCCTCTCCTCCATCACTCATGGCGACGGAGGAGAGGAGGAAATGAGCGATGGAGGAGGCGAACGCGGAAACAATCATAGCGCCTAAATCCCTCATCCTAAAGTCCCGGGGGGGGGGGCTATGACGGGAGCTGTCAGGGCGTGTCACTGCGCGGAGGGGCTCTCGACAGGTCAGGGTTCAGGGGCGTCCTTCGTTTAACACCCCGTTCGTCAACGTAAATGTTATGTTGGGGGAGCAAACCAATCAAAGGCCGACAGGACGAAGGGTGTCAGTGAATACAGAGCTGGGATCAGGGCGACGCGGAGCCGGAACACGGGGGTGTGAAGCCTGTGTGTCCGCGGTGAAGTGGTGAAGTCCGTACGCTCCAATGGGCCTGGGATTGATCTGTATTGTATTTTACACGTTGCATCTAGGTCACATCCCACAATGGCTCGGTAATTGCTAGATTTGCTTTGTGTTGCCTTATGTGTGCGATTGAATGTGTGTGTGATTGTGTACGTGTGGTATGTTTGTGTGTGTGTTTGTGTGTGTGTGTGTCTGATTGTGTGATTGTGTGATGTATGCTTTTGTGTTTGTGTGTGTGTATTTGTGTGTGTGTGAGAGCATTGATGTGCATGTGTGTGCATCCCTGGATACATTCTTGTGTGTTTTATACATGTGGGTATACTTGTATGCGTGATATACATGTATGCGTGAGCATCTGTGGTCTGGGGCCCTCACACTGAGCCTTTGTCTGGGGCCCTCACACTGAGCCTGGGGCCCAATGGGGCCTGGAGTCATTGAGGATTTTTACCGAAGGTGGAAGGAGAGTACCCAGCCGTCACCCCGGTCTGTTTGGGGCTGGACCCTCTGTCCCTCTCTCCCCATCAGCTACTAGACTACTAACTGGACTGCCAGCTACACCATGTAGCTCGACCATCTCACTCCTTTCCCGAACCTTACTGAATGTGTTCATGCTGTCAAAATGTTTGAGTTGTTTTGACATTTTTTCTGTATATTTTCGTTGTATATTTTTTGGTATTCTACTGCTGTGCTGTACGTTTCCTGTCTGGGATCCATAGTGTTGAGCTGTCAGAGTAGAGCTGTTAGTGGGATAGAGTCAGGTCTGTATAGAGCAGCACCTGGACAGGCCGCCCTGCTGTCACTGGACTGAACCCCGGTCATATCTCACACTGCAGCGGAGCAGAACTCAGCATAACACCCTGCTTCCATCGATCAGGACCAACTGTCGTGGGGTCAGAGCCGAAGCAGATAAATATTTCACTGTCTCGACAGATCACCTATATAGATAAGGATCTGTCTGAGCCATATCTGCTGCTCAATGACCTCTCTCTCTCTGTCTCTGTCTCTCTGTCTCTCTCTCTCTCTGTCTCTGTCTCTGTCTCTCTCTCTCTCTCTCTCTCTCTCTCTCTCTCTCTCTCTCTCTCTCTCTCTCTCTCTCTCTCTCTCTCTGTCTCTCTCTCTGTCTCTCTCTCTCTCTGTCTCTCTCTGTCTCTGTCTCTCTGTCTCTCTGTCTCTCTGTCTCTCTGTCTCTCTGTCTCTCTGTCTCTCTGTCTCTCTCTCTTCTCTCTCTCTCTCTCTCTCTCTCTCTCTCTCTCTCTCTCTCTCTCTCTCTCTCTCTCTCTCCCCCCACCCTTTTTCTCCCTCTTCCATCTCTTGTCCTCTCCCCCTTGCTCTCTCTCTCCCCCTCCCTTTACCCCTCCCTGTCTCCCTTCCTCTTCACTCTCTCTCTCTCTCCCTCGCCCCTCTCCCCCGCTCCATCTCACCCCCCCCCTCCTCCCCCTCCCTCCCCCAGCTGAAGAACAAGTTCATGAAGAAGATCCCGCGTGACGCGGAGGCGTCCAACGTGCTGGTGGGGGAGGTGGACTTCCTGGACAAGCCCTTCGTGGCGTTCGTGCGGCTGGCGCAAGCCACCACCCTGGGGGGGCTGACGGAGGTCCCGGTGCCTACCAGGTGGGGGGCCCCCCCTGCCTCATATCACCCGTGTCATGTCACGTGATCTGTGTTGTATCATCTACTTTATACCAGCGTGTTGATCAACACTTTACATCATATCGGATGTCACGTCATATACTATGATGTGACTTTATCATGTCATGTCTCACATCCCTTTTTTTTTAATTGATGTAATATCTTCCCATGTTATGTTAATATAACATGTTACCATAAGAGTGGTCAGTCCATCAATATGTGCATTGTGTGTGTGTGTTTAGTATCGTTCCTTTGATATCGTTCTTTTATACCAACTCAAACTCAACTCTCATTCAACGCGGCCCCATCCCAGACCCATGCCGGTGCACTAACCCCCCCCCCCCCCCCCGTCTGTCTGCTCCCCCCCAGGTTCCTGTTCGTCCTGCTGGGGCCCCTGGGCAAGGCCAAAGCCTACAACCAGATTGGCCGCGCCATGGCGACGCTCATGGTGGACGATGTAAGACTTGCTTCTATCGACTGTCCGCTAACGAGCGCCCTACTCCGCTAACGAGCAACCTAATCCACTAACGAGTGCCCTAGTCCACTTACTAGCGCCCTAGTCCGCTAACGAGTGCTTTAGTCCAATAACGAGCACACTAGTCCACTAATGAGGGCTCTAGTCCCCTAACGAGCGCACTGTTCCCCTAACGAGCACCCTAGTCCACTAACGAATGTCTTAGTCCACTAACGAGTGCTCTAGTCCAATAACAAGCACACTAGTCCACTAATGAGCGCTCTAGTCCCCTAACGAGCGCCCTAGTCCACTAACGAGTGCTCTAGTCCAATAACAAGCACACTAGTCCACTAATGAGCGCTCTAGTCCCCTAACGAGCGCCCTAGTCCACTAACGAGTGCTCTAGTCCACTAACGAGTGCTCTAGTCTACTAACGAGCGCCCTAGTCCACTAACGAGTGCTCTAGTCCAATAACGAGCACACTAGTCCACTAACGAGCGCTGTAGTCCACTAATGTTCTAGCGTTCTAGTTAGACCATTCGTTAACGAGTGTTCTAGTTAGACGTCCGTTAACGAGCGTTCTAGTTTTCCATCTGTTAACGAGTGTTAGTTAGTGTTCTAGTTAGATCAATTGTTAGTCAGAACGTCTCTCTGTCTAAAGAGCTCCTGTTTGAACACATAATGATGTGTTCTGTTTAATGATATGATTATAGGGAAGGATTAAAATGGATTGATGTGCTCTTTATCAGGGCAGCTGCCAAAACAGGGCCATAATCAAAATGAATTTTAATTGAATGATTACTTATTATGATATGACTAAAATCAAAAAACGATCAACAATGTTTGGTGTCGTTTAAAGCCTCCATTTTCTTGCCGGGACTCAGAGCTGCATGTCATCGCTGCCCTCTTTGATACCCATGATGCCTCAGGTCATGATGAGGTGTGCATGGTGTGTGTGGGGTCTCCCTGGGCGAGCAACAGTTATTAAAACCAGGGAGGGTAGTGTGTGTCAGTATAGCAGCAGCTCTCCATCGTTGAGCAAGACGTCCTGGGACCGCCAGGACGCCTGCTCCTGAGTGGCATGTTTCTGTAGCGGTCTTGGATGAACCGTCTACTGAATGAACCGTCTCGGGTCGGAGGGGAAGTGATGCAGCGTCAGACCCATGCCTCGCTCAGCTCTACGGGGTCGTGGCCTTCCTCTTCACAGGACAGCCGTTCCTCTTCCTCCACTGATATACTGCGATCAGATGAGGCGAGGCGTGGGGCAGGGAGCAGGAAATTGATGAGGCTGGAGCTACTGCAGGCAACACAGGAACCAGGAGCCTGCCTCCACACAAGACACAGGGAGCCTGGCTTTAGACAGGGTACCAGGAGTCAGCCTCTAGACATCCTGTGCTTCAGACAGCAGGCCTGCTACTGCCAGGGGCTTTCCCCTGAGAACCTGCGGTGGTGTGAAGACTCTTTAGTGTCCGATGACGGTCCAGACCTTGGGAAACACCTGGAGCTGGACCCCCGCAGTAGGTAGTGGTTAGACAGTACAGAGACAGGTCATTAAGGAGCAGGTAGGGGTTAGACAGTGCACAGAGACAGGTCATTAAGGAGCAGGTAGGGGTTAGACAGTACAGAGACAGGTCATTAAGGAGCAGGTAGGGGTTAGACAGTACAGAGACAGGTCATTAAGGAGCAGGTAGGGGTTAGACAGTACAGAGACAGGTCATTAAGGAGCAGGTAGGGGTTAGACAGTACAGAGGACAGGTCATTTAAGGAGCAGGTAGGGGTTAGACAGTACAGAGACAGGTCATTAAGGAGCAGGTAGGGGTTAGACAGTACAGAGACAGGGCATTAAGGAGCAGGTAGGGGTTAGACAGTACAGAGACAGGGCATTAAGGAGCAGTTAGGGGTTAGACAGTACAGAGACAGGTCATTAAGGAGCAGGTAGGGGTTAGACATTACAGAGACAGGTCATTAAGGAGCAGGTAGGGGTTAGACAGTACAGTGACAGGTCATTAAGGAGCAGGTAGGGGTTAGACAGTACAGAGACGGGTCATTAAGGAGCAGGTAGGGTTAGACAGTACAGAGACGGGTCATTAAGGAGCAGGTAGGGGTTTAGACAGTACAGAGACAGGTCATTAAGGAGCAGGTAGGGGTTAGACAGTACAGAGGACAGGTCATTAAGGAGCAGGTTAGGGGTTAGACAGTACAGAGACAGGTCATTAAGGAGCAGGTAGGGGTTAGACAGTACAGAGACAGGTCATTTAAGGAGGCAGGTAGGGGGTTAGACAGGTACAGAGACAGGTCATTAAGGAGCAGGTAGGGGTTAGACAGTACAGAGACAGGTCATTTAAGGAGGAGCAGGTAGGGGTTAGACAGTACAGAGACAGGTCATTAAGGAGCAGGTAGGGGTTAGACAGTACAGAGACAGGTCATTAAGGAGCAGGTAGGGGTTAGACAGTACAGAGACAGGTCATTAAGGAGCAGGTAGGGGTTAGACAGTACAGAGACAGGTCATTAAGGAGCAGGTAGGGGTTAGACAGTACAGAGACAGGTCATTAAGGAGCAGGTAGGGGTTAGACAGTACAGAGACAGGTCATTAAGGAGCAGGTAGGGGTTAGACAGTACAGAGACAGGTCATTAAGGAGCAGGTAGGGGTTAGACAGTACAGAGACAGGTCATTAAGGAGCAGGTAGGGGTTAGACAGTACAGAGACAGGTCATTAAGGAGCAGGTAGGGGTTAGACAGTACAGAGCAGATTGAAACCCAGAACCTTATGACCATCTAATACCAATCCCTGCCCTTTGTCCCCCCACCCCCCCCCAGCTGTTCAGCGACGTGGCGTACAAGGCCCGCGACCGTGACGACCTCATCGCCGGCATCGACGAGTTTCTGGATGAGGTCATTGTCCTCCCCCCCGGGGAGTGGGACCCCAAGATCCGGATCGAGCCGCCCAAGAAGGTCACGTCCGCCGACAAAAGGTGGGAGGTTCGCTCGCTACGAGAGCTCAGAGCGCTGGCGCACAACCTCAGGACAGAGTTGTCCTAGAGTATAGACGTGAGTGAAGTTATAATGTGAAGTGGCAGGCTTTCCAAGGTATCAAATGAAATGCCCGCATGACTGAGATGTAAACGCGGCCCACCAGCGAGCTGAGCTTTAATTGGGGCGGCATGTGGCTCAGGAGGTAGAGCGTGCTTGCTGGTAACCGGAAGGTTGCTAGCTCGATCCCCGGCTCCTCCCAGAGTGTCCCTGAGCAAGACGCCTGCTCCTGACGAGCTGGGCTGTCGCCCTGCGTGGCTGACTCCGCCATCGCTGTGTGAATGTGTGCATGAATGGATGAATGTTAGGCAGTACTTTAAAGCACTTTGAGAGGCCGCTGTTAAGAAAGGAACTGTATAAAGACAGTCCATTTACCGATGGTTCCCTCCTCTGCCTCGCCCTACGATGACCCTGACGGTGTCTCCCCCCCCAGGAAGTCGGTGCTGTCCCTCAACGAGCTGGCGCAGATGAACGGGAAGGCGGGAGCTGGGGGGGGTCTGAGCGAGGACGAGGAGATGCCAGTCCCCCACGAGATGGGGGAGGAGCTGGCCTTCACGGGACGGTACGTACCCCTACCCCCCCCCCCCTTGGGGATGGTGAATTCCTGTTCAGTCCGCGTTCCTGTCGCGTCTAACACTTCCTGCAGACTGCTGCGCTCCATGCCTCGTCATGTACTGAAACGCCCTGAAGCCGTGAGCCAATCAGAGCTAAGGTGTGCTTAGCTCTGATTGGCTCACAGGCTTCAGGCCAGACTCCTCTTCAGAGAGGACGAGGAGGGGGACTGGATGGTCTCACAAGGCGACCTCATCCCACTTTCAGTCTCAGAGGGGTTCAAAGGCCCCACACTAGACGACCCCCCTAACCCTGAACCCCCGAAAGAACCAGGAGAAAACGCCCAATCACAGGGGAGAACCGAGTGGAGGTACCCAGGAGAACCTCCATCCAGAGGGGGGGGGAGTTGGGGAGGGCAGAAAGGCCTCGTGCAGGAGACCCCAACACGAGCAGAGCTCACTCAGAGCCGGACCTGATGCCTAACAGGTGTCTTTACCCCGTTGTGGTGCTCAGGATGAGCTCCCACCTGGAGCGTCGGGGGCCTCGTCAGCAGCGGGCTGGGTTGTTAGCTGAGCGGTGGGTCCTCAGAGGACCTGAGGGGACGTGCTCAGTCTGGAGGGGAGATCTATGGGCATCAGGTTAATGAGTAGTCTGGTTATTGCCAGACCAAGCCCCTTCGTAGATTGCACGTTGGTCTGGGGGAGGCTGCCGTCATTTTCTTCAGCACAAGCGGCGTGATCAACGGGCCTAGTCCAACTGACTCTGTACACGATTGGGTACTTGCCGTCGCTTCCCTGTGGTCATTGTGTTAAACAAGCCAATAACGCGCCAGGGAAAAGCCAGCTTGGTGATTGGCTCCTCCCCAGTCTAATCTCTAATGCATGAGGGCTGAGCTCTCTCTCTCTCTCTCTCTCTCTCTCTCTCTCTCTCTCTCTCTCTCTCTCTCTCCTCTCTCTCTCTCTCTCTCTCTCTCTCTCTCTCTCTCTCTCTCTCTCTCTCTCTCTCTCTCTCTCTCTCTCTCTCTCTCTCTCTCTCTCTCTCTCTCTCTCTCTCTCTCTCTCTCTCTCTCTCTCTCTCTCTCTCTCTCTCTCTCTCTCTCTCTCTCTCATGTGATCTTAGTTCCACCCTTTGCCAACAGATGGCGCTCTGAGATTGTTCTTGTTTCATACTGTTGATTTTTCGACAAAGTGTCAACTGTGTTGTCGAGCTCATTGACAACGTCCCTAAGGCTGCGTGTGCGTGTGTGTGTGTGTGTGTGTGTGTGTGTGTGTGTGTGTGTGTGTGTGTGTGTGTGTGTGGCTGCGTGTGTGTGTGTGTGTGTGTGTGTGTGTGTGTGTTTAACAGCTTCTGCGGAGGTCTGTTCCTGGACATCAAGAGGAAGCTGCCGTGGGTGTTTAGCGACTTCTACGAGGGCTTCCACCTCCAGTCCATCTCGGCCGTGCTCTTCATCTACCTGGGCTGCATCACCAACGCCATCACCTTCGGCGGGCTGCTGGGGGACGCCACAGACAACTACCAGGTAACAGGAAGTCAGGCGGACAGGTAACAGGAAGTCAGGTGGTCAGATAACAGGTAGTCAGGTGGACAGGTGAGCAGGAAGACAGGAGGAGAAGTCTCTATTTTTCTCCCCTCTCTCTTCCTCCCCTTCTCTCTCTTTCTCCCCCCTCTCTCCTCCTCCCCCTCTCTTTTCCTCCTCTCTCTCTTCTC
>OLKM01001117.1:37500-52500 GCA_900291075.1 Melanogrammus aeglefinus
CGGAGGGCAACCGACTAAAGAGTAGGACATCGGTGGACGGCTGTCCAGACCTGGTGGTAACCACACAGTCTGGATGCTTCTGGTCCTCTCAGACAAGCACATCCTCTCCCTGACAGCCTGACTGCTGCAGTCTGGCCTCTCAGAGTCTAGTTATTCCATATGGAACCGACTTCAGGCACATTCGATTGGCTCAGAGTTGATGAAGTGAGACTGAGTAGTTATTTAGCCAAGGTCCAAGCCAGGAGGATTTTGGATTGTTTCTTGTCGATTTGAAGATTAACCACTGAGACATGTTTCTCTTGTTTTCTCTCTCTCTCTCTCTCTCTCTCTCTCTCTCTCTCTCTCTCTCTCTCTCTCTCTCTCTCTCTCTCTCTCTCTCTCTCTCTCTCTCTCTCTCTCTCTCTCTCTCTCTCTCTCTCTCTCTCTCTCTCTCTCTCTCTCTCTCTCTCTCTCTCTCTCTCTCTCTCTCTCTCTCTCCTCTCTCTCTCTCTCCTCTCTCTCTCTCTCTCTCTCTCTCTCTCTCTCTCTCTCTCTCTCCCCAGCTGAGGAAGCTCATCAGTGACTTCTCCATCTTCATGTCCATCATGACCTTCGTGGGTCTGGACATGCTGATGGGTCTGAAGACCCCCAAGCTCATCGTCCCCACCGAGTTAAGGGTGGGTTCCCCTCATCATCAGGGCTCCTCATCCCCTCTCAGCACTCGGGGTGCTGGGTTGCCACTTAATTATTTCCTGTGTAGTTGACCTGATGGAGAACTCTGACGAGCCAACCATAACCAGAAAGAGTTCATCATTAGGACAATTATTAGTGGTTATGAAGTCCAAAATATGAAGTAGAAACTCTGATCTGTGACGGACCGGTCCTGTCCTTGCCCCCAGCCGACACGCCCGGGCCGTGGCTGGCTGGTGATGCCGTTCGGGAAGAACCCCTGGTGGGTGTACCTGGCCAGCTTCGTCCCCGCCCTGCTCGTCACCATCCTCATCTTTATGGACCAGCAGATCAGCGCCGTCATCGTCAACCGCAAGGAGAACAAGCTCAAGGTACGCAGAGGTCAAGGTCACAGAGGTCAAGGTCACAGAGGTCAAGGTCACAGAGGTCAAGGCACGCAGAGGTCAAGGAACCCTTCCACTGGGGGTCAAAACCCCCTCACCCCCTCACTCTGATCCTGATTCTGATCCAGACAGGGAAGCCTTGGTAGAACAATGATCTCATAACACCCGATTCGGTGCCTTAATGCTCCTTACTGCTGCTCATACTGATGCTGTCTGTCCTGCCACGCTAGTTTCTCAGCCATTCATTTCAAATAGGTTGTACCAGCAAGTCTAATGATCTGGATCTAGGAATATGAGCTTTGATGAGGTTTAATTTCATATAGGTTATACCTTCAAATATCGTACACCAGAAAGTCGAGGATCTAGTCTGGATCTAGTCTGGATCTAGTCTGGATCTAGTCTGGATCTAGTCTGGATCTAGTCTGGATCTAGTCTGGATCTAGTCTGGATCTATGCATCTGTAGTCCAGCCCAGCGTTGATGAGGTCTCTATCGCTTGGGGCCCTGGGCAGAAAGGCTGTGGCTATCACCTGGACCTGTTCTGGGTGGGGGTCCTGATGGCCGTCTGCTCCTTCCTGGGCCTCCCCTGGTACGTAGCCGCCACCGTCATCTCCATCGCACACATCGACTCGCTGAAGATGGAGAGCGAGTCCAGCGCGCCCGGGGAGCAACCGCAGTTCCTGGGGGTCAGGTTAGTTACTGTGGTCAGGTTAGTTACTGTGGTCAGGTTAGTTACTGTGGTCAGGTGAGTTACTGGGGTCAGGTTAGTTACTGTGGTCAAGTTAGTTACTGTGGTCAGGTTAGTTACTGGAGGGTTCAGGTTAGTTCCTGGGGGTCAGGTGAGTTATTGTGGTCAGGTTAGTTACTGTGGTCAGGTGAGTTACTGTGGTCAGGTGAGTTACTGTGGTCAGGTGAGTTACTGTGGTCAGGTGAGTTACTGTGGTCAGGTTAGTTACTGTGGTCAGGTTAGTTACTGTGGTCAGGTTAGTTACTGTGGTCAGGTGAGTTACTGTGGTCAGGTTAGTTACTGTGGTCAGGTTAGTTACTGTGGTCAGGTGAGTTACTGTGGTCAGGTTAGTTACTGTGGTCAGGTTAGTTACTGTGGTCAGGTGAGTTCCTTGAGTCCAGGTTAGTTCCTGGGGGTCAGGTTAGTTCCTGGAGGTTCAGGTTAGTTCCTGGGGTACAGGTTAGTTCCTGGGGTCAGGTTAGTTCCTGGGGTCAGGTTAGTTCCCTTCCCGGTGGGGTTGGGTTAGTTCCTGGAGTCAGGTTAGTTCCTGGAGGGTTCAGGTTAGTTCCTAGAGGGTTCAGGTTAGTTCCTGGGGTCAGGTTAGTTCCTGGGGTCAGGTTAGTTCCTGGAGGGTTCAGGTTAGTTCCTGGAGGGTTCAGGTTAGTTCCTGGAGGGTTCAGGTTAGTTCTTGTGGTCAGGTTAGTTCCTGGAGTACAGGGAGTCCCTGGAGGGGTCAAAGGGATGGATAAATGGAGGGAGGGGGGTTATACGGACACAAGAGACAGAGGGAGAGACCAACACATGGAGGGGGATGGGAGGGTTATCCCAGTCTTCTGTGAGTTGACCCGTGCTCTCCTCCGGGTCCCACCACAGAGAACAACGACTCACGGGCATCTTGGTGTTCGTCCTCACCGGGGTCTCCATCTTCCTGGCCCCCATCCTGCAGGTACACTCCGCGACAGACAGACAGACAGACAGACAGACAGACAGACAGACAGACTGACTGACTGACTGACTGACTGACTGACTGACTGACTGACTGACTGACTGACTGACTGACTGACTGACTGACTGACTGACTGACTGACTGACTGACTGGCATACCCATACTGTATATATATTGAGGTCCACTAAAACGTGTCCTCCTCTCCGTCTCCTGTAGTACATCCCGATGCCCGTCCTCTACGGCGTCTTCCTCTACATGGGCGTGGCCTCGCTCAGCGGCATCCAGGTAACCGGGGGCAACCGGCTCCACAACGCATCCCGCCAGAGGCATGCATCAAAGCAGGGCCAATCGAGTTCTCAAGCTTGGTCTCCCATTCATTCATTCATTGGTTTAGAGTCTTGGACCGCTAGCTAGGAGATCAGCTGAGGGGTGTTTTTAATACTACCTGTGGCTACAGATATGTCGCTCCATTAACCAGCAGTGACGGGACTGTTGATTGGTCCAGTTACCTGTCGTGGTTGGTTGTTCTATAATCCTGCATGTTTAGGTTGTTGGTGTTAGGCCCTTAGGTCGTGCATTAGGTCATTAGGTCATAGGAGTATAGAGACATATAGAGGATAGTCTGAAAGAGCTTCCATTGGCTCAAACTATCCCCTCTGGAGAATGACCAAGACATTAGAATAGTGCACGTTGTTGATGCTAATGAGTTGAATAGTAGACATTGAAAAGCCCCTTTACGGTGGAGGTGGTGTTTGTGTTTTTCCCTGGGTGAATGCCCCTCCCTCCAGTCTTCAGGCTTTAGAGCCCTGTTGTAAACCCCCCACCATTACCTCTCAGCCCCGGTGTTGGCCCCCACACAGCTGAACAGCCCAGGTGGGGGGGGGGGGGGTACTGAGGGGTCCCAAGCACTCAGAACAGACACCGGAAACATCTCTGCAGCGCTAATTAGACACTCTGGGTCTACGAGTGAATTAAAGCCCATGTAGATATTAGCATCTTTGGCACGCCTGTGTGTGTGTGTGTGTGTGTGTGTGTGTGTGTGTGTGTGTGTGTGTGTGGGTGGGTGGGTGTGTGGGTGTGTGGGTGTTTGTGTGTGGGTGTGTACGTGTATGTGCTTCCGTATATGCGTGTTTGCGTCTACGTGTTTGTGTGTTTGAGTATATACGTGTGTGTGTGTGTGTGCGCATATGCGTGTTTTTGTGTGTGTGTGTCTGTGTGTGCGTATATGCGTGTGTGTGTGTGTGTGTGTGTGTGTGTGTGTGTGTGTGTGTGTGTGTGTGTGTGTGTGTGTGTGTGTGTGTGTGTGTGTGTGTGTGTGTGTGTGTGTGTGTGTGTGTGTGTGTGTTCTACCAGCTCAGGTGTGCATCACTACAGACAGGATAATTCCAGTAGCCCCATTCTGTGGATACATTATGACAGGGTCACGACCCCATGACCCTGGGGGGGCGGGGGGGTTTGTGTTCGACAGACACATGATGAACCTGGTGGGGTTTCCAGTGTTCTCTCTCTCTCGTTCCCTCCCTCCCTCCCTCTGTCTCGTTCGCCATGTCGCTCTCTCTCTCTCTCGCTCTCGCTCTCGCTCTCTCTCTCTCTCTCTCTCTCGCTCTCGCTTCTCCTCTCTCTCTCTCTCTCTCGCTCTCGGCTCTCTCTCTCTCTCTCTCTCTCCTCTCTCGTCTCTCGCTCATGTCGCTCTCTCTCTCTCTCGCTCTCGCTCTCGCTCTCTCTCTCTCTCTCTCTCTCTCTCTCTCTCTCCTCTCTCTCTCTCTCTTCTCTCTCTCTCTCTCTCCCTCTCTCTCGCTCTTTCTCTCTGGTCCTCCCTTTCTCCCTCCCTTCCCTATCTTTCTCTCTCTCCCCCCCGCCTCTCTCTCTCTCTCTCTCTCCCCCTCTCCCCCTCCCTAATTGTCAGGACTCACTAGGAGCAGAAGGAATCCGTAACCCCTCCATTGTGAATGTGAGGGGTCTCGATGCTCCTTGTCCCTACCTGCCTGCATCCCCCCCCTGGCTCCAGTTCTGGGACCGGATGAAGCTGTACATGATGCCCTCCAAGCACCAGCCCGACTTTGCGTACCTGCGCCACGTGCCCCTCAGACGCGTCCACCTCTTCACGCTGGTGCAGGTCATCTGTCTGGCCGTGCTCTGGACCCTCAAGTCCACCTTCCTCGCCATCATCTTCCCCGTCATGGTAGGCCCCGCCCCCTGGAGCCGGAGCCATGGGTCAGGGACCGGGGGGCGGGGGGGGGGGGAGGATGGGGAGAAGAGGGAGGGGTGGGGGTGAGAGGGAGGGAGGTGGGGGGGGGAGGATGGAGGATGGGGGGGGGATACGTCCTCATAAGTCACTCAATACAAAAGCAGAGTTAAACATGTGCATAATAAAATATAGATTATAAATGATGCATGATGCCATGCCATATGTCCCAAATAGTTACCAAAACTCCCTATTAGTGTAAAGGACATATGCAGAAAAGGTCCTGATAATTGAGTGCTGGGTTCCATGGTCCAGGAGGACGGCTGCTGAAAGGCTCTGTTCTACAGCCTTTTCTAAATCTGAGTGTCCCCGTCAGATCCTCGGGCTGATGGTCGTACGCAAGCTGCTGGACATGGTGTTCTCCCAGCACGACCTGGCCTGGATAGACGCGGACGTCCTGCCCGGGAAGGAGAAGAAGAAGAAGAACAAGAACAAGGACGAGGACAAGAAGAAGAAGGGGAAGGAGAAGAGGAAAGACAAGAAAAAAACGGAAGACTTGGACGACGAGGTGAGAAATGTAGGCGTCTGCTGCCCTCCGCTGGTGATCAGGAGCATGACATGGATCATCCGTGTCTAATCCGTGCCCGCGCTAATACAAATCTAATTTGTATTCCCTTGTGCTTGTGTGTTCTTTTGTATTTTGTGTGTGTTTGTGTGTGTGTGTGTATTTGCGTGCGCTTTTGTGTGCGTGTGTGTTCATTTGTATTTTTTGTGTGTCTGTTTCTGCGTGCGTGTGTTTTGTGTGGGTGTACGTGTGTTTTTTGTGTGTGTGCATGGTGTGTGACTTCTGTATTTTGTGTGTGTGTGTGTGTGTGTGCGTGTTTGTGTGTGTGTGCCTTCTTTTGTATTTTGTGTGTGTGTGTGTTCGTATTGTGTGTGTGTGTGTGTGTGTGTGTGTGTGTGTGTGTGTGTGTGTGTGTGTGTGTGTATAGGATAAGTACCATGCCTATTCCAACTGCTCCGCGAGCTCCGAGTCGGACGTGGACCGCAGGTACTGTGTCCTCAACCTGCACATCCCCTACCAGGACCTGGTCACGCCCCCTCTACCCCACACTCAGTGGGCCGCCTACTGCCGCCCCGCCGCCACGCACCGCCCCTAACACACACACACACACACACGTAGACCGACAGACAGACAGACAAACAGACAGACAGACAGACAGACAGACAGACAGACAGACAGACAGACGTGTCAAACATAACAACATAATTACAATAATCCATTGCGAAATTTGACAACCTACCCGTTCTTTGCCTTATATTGCAACTGGTAAAATTTCCAGATAAGGCATTCCTATACATTTTTTCTTTTAACCTTCGATTGTAATGTCAGATCCCACATTTCCTATCTGGGATTAATAAAGAGAGTCAGTAGTAAGGATGTATCCTAGCATACTGCCCTCTCCTTCAATTGAATCAAGATAACAGAAACCTTTTATGTATTGTAGTGTACTGGTGTGTCTGTGGGATCAATACTGCAACCTTCCTGAGCCTCAAGTTATTACTTTAGATTGGAGGCAATTATCCCCTAACCGAAGCTACTTACTGTCTGGGCGCTTTTGTTTGGTGGAAACTCTGAGATTCAATAAAGTTCTACTGATGATGCCATCTCTGTCCAGTGTGTTTGTGGCCACAGTTCTATCCATGCTAGCTCTAACCCAGAGTGGTGTAGTCACAGTTTCTATAATGCTAACTCTGTCATTAACGTTGTGGTCACAGTCCTATGATGCCAACTATGTCACGTGTGTTGTGGTCACAGTTGAAGGTCTCTCTTGTTAACGTCTTGATGGTTTCTGGTTTGTTTTGCAACATGCTTCGGTTTTGCTTGTTTCTTTTGTCCATCGATTGAGTTCAGATCCTTTGTTTCTATGGACACGCTAGCACACTCCTCCCTCCCTCCCTCCCTCCCTTCCTCACCCCTCCTGCCTCCCCCTCTCTCCTCCTCCTCCCTCACCCCTGCCTCCTCCCTCCATCCTACTCTCTCTTTACCTCACCCCTGCCACCTTTCTCTCTCTCCCTCCCTACCTCAATTCCACCTCCAATCATGCCTCCCTCCCCTCCCTCCCTAGCCCATCCTCCTTTCTCTCCTCCCTCCCTCCCTCCCTCCCTCCCTCCCTCCCTCCACCAAAGCATTTTGCCTGGACATTTTCCCATCAAATTGGTTTGAGCCAGCGATGGTTTCTGGATATACAGTGTTTCATCTCAATCCCTGAACGTTAGTCTGTGTATCTTCGGTTGTGAACTTGTCTGGGCCTTCACTTTCCTGGCTTCAAATCAACATTGTTGTCCAAAAGTAGACTTGCATAGGAGGTTACTTGCAAAGGGTTAAATATTCATGCAATATGCCATTCAGTCGTTGCTATTCAGTAATTTAGCAGATCCTGAATAAGTCTTACTTATTTGTGTATTTTCTACATAGTTTTATAGATCTATATGTCATTAAGTAGGGGGAGCATGTGATAACATGACAGCTTGACGTTCCCCAGCATCACCTTACATCTGAAGATCTCCTGCCCGTCGTCACCCGCGGTGCTGGGCCGAGGGCTGCCGCCGTGCCCCGTCCCCCACGTTAAGATCGAGATGGAGTCGGACTACGAGTCCGAGTCAGAGTCCGACCACGTGGTTCACCGGCGCGACATAAGCAGCGAGACCACGCTCTAACTCCGGCGGCAGGGGGCGCCAGAGCCAGTCGTGCATGTTGTTTGCGTGGAGCTCTGAACGGTTGACTTGCAGAACTGTCTTACGCCTGCAGGGGGCAGCGCACCGCACAATGCTGTGTTCCCATAGCAACTGATTGAAGGTCAAACGGTTGGATTTTTCGCCAATTAACGTAATTTCTGTTAAGATCACTTCCGTGACGACTGTTTTTTTTTTAACCAGTAGAGTTTTTCTACGAACGTGTTTGGAAATATTGTAACCGTCTCCCAAAGTATTTAATATATGTACTTCAAGAAAGATAATAGGCTATGTGTATATCGCTGTGCTGTATATGAAAATGTGTTTATATTTATACATAGTTAGCTGTGAAAATACGCTACGTGTGTGAATCCTAACCAAACTTTACATCATTACTAAACCCCAAACTAGAGAGAACAATGTGGGCTCAAACTCTGACATTAGATCTCAAATTTAAATTCCTCTGCAGGGATGTATTGCCATACTGTGTGGGAGAGGCCAACCATTTATTAAAGCGTCTACGTGTTGTGGTTGCCAAAAAGATCGATATTGAATCGAACTGTATTATATTTTCAAAAACAAAACCAGAGTATATTCTTGTAACAATAAGTTGTATGATTAAAATAACGTCACTTTTAAATCTGAACACTTGTTTTGTCTTTTATACCATAGCCTATATGCTAATGCTATTCAATAGATACATTTTTTACGTAATTTACATGACCATTTATTAATATAGATGTGAGCCCATATGACCTGAGCACAGCTTATTAATAACCATAATTACGCATTTACATCCTTAAAGTAGAACATACAAGATTGGGTATTTTGCTTCTTCATACGCATGTTAGGAAAAAATATGTTTCTTGGTTTCCATTGAAAGATTATGGAAAATATGGGATTTAAGTACTTTGAATTTACATGTGTGAATCACAAAGTGCAGGTCATCATGTTAGGCTACGAGCACCATTAGTAGTTTTAACAAAAAAGATTGTAGATTTAATATAAGGTTTCTCAGTGTAAAATATAAAAAATATTTATGCATATAAATTAAAGAGAAGTTCAGAAATATAAGGGAAATCATATTCTGACATTTGTACGTATTTTGGGCTTCCATATACAGTACAGGCACATTCTGTCAGTAAACATTCTGCAATGAGAACACCAACGCCTTAGCATAGCATCAGATTAGCTCACATGCTACTAGCATCCCGTTTGAATAGCATGGTATAGAACACATGAAGCTAACGTCATGCTAAAATCGCGTTAGCATCCCTCCCCTTAACATAGCATCAAGTTAGCACACAGGACGCGTTCTGAGCTCCCTCGTCTCCAACTCCGTCCGTGAATCCGTCGGCGAAGCCCTCCCCCCGGACCAGTGACGGCGTCTGGCTGCACATGGGGCAGCGGCGGTTGCGTTGGCGCGAGGCCCTCATCCATATGATGAGGCTCCAGCGTTGGCCCGCCGTGATGGGCAGTGCGCCGTGCATCTGCTGCCCCCGGTGGAGCAGGCCCGCACTCACACGGTGCTCCACCTCCGAGCACTCGGTGTCGCCTAAAGGCACCTATGGAGAACGGGGAGAGAGGGAGTCGGAGAGAGAGAGAGACGGAGAGGGAGTTGGAGAAAACACAGGGAGGGAGAGAGAAACATGGAGAGGGAGAGAGAGAGAGGGAGAGAGAGAGGGAGTGGGAGAAACATGGAGAGGGAGAGGGAGTGGGAGAAACATAGGGAGGAGAGAGAGAGAGAGAGAGAGAGAGAGAGAGAGAGGGGGAGTGGGAGAAACATAGGGAGGTAGAGAGAAACATGGAGAGGGAGAGAGAGAGAGAGAGTCAGACGCTAACATGAGTCTCTTTTGATGTACGTAGTGCTAAAGAGATTCAACGTTGTATTTGACGTGGTGTGTTAATTGTATGGGGGAGGATTGTCCAGTGGTTGGTGAGGGCTCTGTGACTCCCAGCCCAAAGGTTTTGGGTTCACATGAGAGATGTCCACCGTTTATCTGAGGGCATACTCGAGAAAGATGGCCCAACCCCTCCCTGCTCAATCAGGACAAGTAGACAAACACGTATACATGGATGGATAAGAGTCTTTGCTCAATGACATAAATAGTCAATGAACCAACATGGAGACTGCAATAGGGACACTTTGCATAAATACGCAGGGCAGACATTTTTGCTTTAATTTAGATAATTGAGTGAAATCTATAGAGTTAAAGTGAAGACTATGTCGACGTGGATGCGTCCCAATAGAGGTGACTGCTGCTCTAAAACAAACAACCTCTTTGTGTCTTATAGTAATAACACATCACACACACCGATGATAATCTACAGGCAACGCACAATGTAGCTATAACTCGCACATCTTTCATGTCACCAAAGTAGAGGTTTCCCCCCATGAAGTCCTTCCCCAGCGAGACGTTGAGGGTGACCTCGGCATTGTCATAGTGATAGCTGAGGTCCAGGTCTTCCCTCAGGTCGTACTTCACCACGAAGGCCTTATGGCTGTCCAGACAGCCCCCCCCGCAGTCCGGGTAGAGCAGCGACGTGATTGGTCTGAGGTAGCGCTCGCGGAGGGGCGTGGTCAGGCCCTCGTCGAACCCCAGTTCGTTGAGTAACATCTGGGCGTAACAACAGAAGGGGGAGACAATGAGGTTGTTTTTATTAGTATAGCCCCTCAATAGAGTTCCAGTCTCAAAGGACCTGACAAACCCCACGTTACAGGACACACCATGGGGCGGCACGTGGCTCAGGAGGTAGAGCGGGTTGGCTGGTAACCAGTAGGTTGCTAGTTCGACCAGTAGGTTGCTAATTGCTTGCTTGACGCTCCAAGCTGAGCGTCAAGGTGTCCCTGAGCGAGACACCTCACCCTGTTTTTGTGAACAGTAAATGTGAGCTAAAAAGTCTCACCACCAAAACACACAAACAGACCGCCTTGATTGTTCTCAGCCTCAATTGGAAGCACCTTCAGATGAAAGCGATCCTCTCAAAGACCAAATGACTTAATGTAACACGAAGAGGAAGACGTCTCACCCCGTAATTGTTCATGGTATTGGGCCGCCCTTTGGGGGCCGGGGAGTGTTCAAAGTGCTCCAGCTCCTCCACCAGCTCCTGGCAGAAGGTCCTGGTGAACACCGTGAGGCGAAACACGCGGGGAGCTTCAACAGAGAGGACAGACCACCGTTCAACTCTGGGCGTTTCTTACACTATTTCACATTCATACTGGAATATCTGCTCAATGTCATTCGCAATCTCACCGGCTTCCGACTGCAGCATCCCAAGCAGTCCTTCCTGATTGGCTCCAGAACTCCGGCAATACGCCACAATCTGTAGGAACTCTGGGGCGAGGAACGACTCCTAGGACAGCTTGTTGTCAGCGATTTTATTACAGTGACTTTGTGTCAAAGTGTCAAAGTGTTTTATTTTTAAAATGTACAGTGCAAAGCAGGATCAAACTGGGCAGTGAAATTCTTAGGACAAGGCAAGCGACAACTGCGTAGTAAAGCAAAAAAAAAATGCAAAACATACACAACAATATCAACAATGAAAGAATTGAATAAAGCACTGGGTTTGGGTCATGGGTTTGCGTCATCATGACATGCTGTTTTTCCTTATCTCCAGGGAGGGTGTGTCGTGTCGCATCGGGCGTACCTGGAGGTGGTAGAGGTGAGGATGGAGCGGCTGGTACAGCTGTCGTATCGCAGCAGTTCTCTCAGCAGACTCTATATTCAGACTCTGACGTCTTTCAACCTCCTGAGCGATCTAATGGGAACATTGAGTACGCAGTTATTATACGTTATGTTTATTATTAAAGTAGGAAACATTCATTTATCCCTAAATGTACCTTACAGAATAACATAGCATCATACAGCCAAAGAAACGATTAGTTACAATAACGACAAGTTATTGTGTATAAAAGGTGTATATTTGTATTGTATAGTCATTCAGATTTGTATTCTTACTGTTCTGTGCTTTTCTTTTTCAGCGTATTTGCAGCTGAACCAACCATTTCCCTTCTGGTATTAATAAAGTATTACCTTAATGACATCCCCCGTACCTTTTGAAGAACATCGTCAAAATGCTCATCTGTTAAACAACCACGACTTCTGAGCACCTGGAATACACAAAGCACACCCGATCACTAATCCTCACACACAAATCATAAACACAACATACATACAACATGTTAGTGCTCTCAGGTATACGCCACGGAAACCCACACAGCAGGTCAGTGCTCAGGTGGGAGGACAGAAGAAGCCCACCTGCTGGTGGTCGGCCCTGAACTGCTGTCCAGTCACGTGTCTCACGTGGAGACTGTAGTCCTCCAGGAAGATGTTGTCCGTGAGGTAACAGCGACACGTGTAGAAACACTGCTTCTCCCGTCCCCCCTCGTCCATGACTTCTGTATACGTGATTTTATAACAACATGAAGTTGAAACTTTCCCTGTAGGACAAATGTCAGAAGGACACGCCCCCGGAAGCCTGTGTGTTTGTTGTGAGCCCGTCGCTAATGTGTCCGGTGGGGAAATCACTCATTTTTTAAATAATGACGTTTTATCAGACAACTAACAGGATATTTTAATGTAATCCAAGATTAATAACGTTATTCTAAACACGTTTTTAAATATTTTCATAAATTAAACACCTTTGAATGGAGAAATAATCCAAGGCGGAACCAAACGTTACGGGAATTTATGCGTGTTTCTAGACCGGGATTATTAAACCGTGCGACGCAGCCGCATAAGGAATGGATGCTTTCGTTGTTGCGTTATTATCATGTCTGTCTCCGTCTTATTTATACTATAACCTAGTCCATGTGTTCTCTTTATCCTTGTGTATCTGATATACTGTGTTGAGGCGGGCTCTGATCAGTGATGTTGAGTGTGGAGTCGATCCAAGTGGCCGAGGAGGAGGTGGTGGAGTCCACCTCCACCCGCCTGGGGGAGATCTACACCCTGGTGGCCGACGGCTGCTACCCCCACAACATGAACCCCATACGGAAGAAAAACCTCAAGAGATACGCACAGAAATTCGCAATTGAAGGTAGGGGGAGGTTGCATGTGGAGCAAAACAAAATACTAAAAGGCTGCTTCTTATTGTCATTGAGTCAGACTGGGATTTATTATCTGTTGTTGGAAAATTTGCAAAGCTTTTTTTATTTTACGTTATTGTCCTGTGCTTTCTGTAAAGACAACCGAATTGTCCTATCTGGGATTGTTAAGTAAAGTAAATCTTAACATAATTGATATGTTGGTCCTATTGATTAAGTCATGTGTCATATGCTTCTGACAGATGGGCGATAAAGTAAAACCTCATCATATCTTATCATATCATTAATATGTTGGTCCTATTGAGTAACTCCTGTGTAATATGCTTCCGGCAGATAAAGTAAACTTCAACATGTCTTTTATCTTCTCATATCATTGATGTGTCGGTCATGTTGAGTAGGTCCTGTTTATATGCCTTATATGCCGTTAGACGGGCGACTGTACTACGTGGGGCCGAAGAAGGAAGAGAAGCGGGAGGTAGTGATCGAGCCGGAGACCAAGAGGCAGATCTTCCTGGACTGCCACTTCAACGACATCGGTCAGCACCTGGGCCAGAAGAAGACTGTCCACCGGATCCAGAGCAAGTACTACTGGCTGGGCATCGTGAAGGACGTGGTGGACTGGGTAACTACATGGCTGGGGCTAACCGAGCGATTGTCAGCGCTTGGCACTTCTTTGTTTCTACCGACAGCGATATATATTGTTGTGTCTCTTTCTTCTGAAAAATGTACTTATTGTAGTTGGCTTTGGTTGAAAGCGTGAAAAAAAATGCTTAATGCCCTAAATGTGAATGTAGATTTAAATGGTTATATGAATGTACGTCTAACGTACTTATTCATTACTCAATCATTATCAATTTACCAATTTATCAGACTTCCTTATCAAAAGAGATTGACAAGTTGAGGACCATCAAAACATTGTTGGCCACAGGAATGAGAATTCCACAACAAATTACAAGGTTCCAGAACAACGTTTCATCTCAGCATAATGCGGAAACTACATCTCAGTTTTACGAATTGCCTTGAGTGGTGTGGAAACTGAGCGCTGTCTCCTGACCCCAGATTAAGGTCTGTGACACGTGTCAGCAGAACGAGAGGAACAAGAACCTGGCCCGGGCGGTCCGGCCCATCAAGGTGGACGCGCCGTGGGACATGGTGGGCATCGACATCATCGGTGGGTCAGAGCTTCTGAACTGATGACCAGGTGTCACTACTGCCTCCCAACCCCTGACTGCTAGTAACAGGACCTGCAGCCTTTATTTCTGATTCCGATGGCTACTCTATATGTAGCTGTTGTTAGACCCTTGGCAGTGCAGCGCTAAGGATGGTTGTAGTTCTCCCGTCATGGTTGATGGTACGTGTTGATGGTGTTCTGCCTCAGACAGCTGGAAGAAAAGCCATTTTAGATTGAAGTATCTGCTAACTTTAAATGTAAAATTATCGCTACTCCCCATCTCCAGCTATTCCCATAATTGTTATTTCCACAAATCTCACGTGGTTCCTGTCTGTGTGTTGACCAGGCCCGTTCCCAGAGACCCATCAAGGCAACACCAGCGTTCTGACACTCATCGACTACTTCAGTAAGTGGGTGGAGGCCTTCCCCATTCAGAAGACCGACATCCCCTCTGTGGCCCGATGCATCTCCAAATCCGTCTACAGGTGAGGAGCATTCCCTGCTGAGGCCCAAGACGTCCGACCCACGACCAACCACTGCCAATTAAAACAAAACCTTTTATGTAACCTGACGATCCATCTACTGTTGTTTGATTCCAGGTTTGGAGCTCCTAAAACAATCGTCTGTAGACAAAGCGTTGACTTCTGCAATGAGGTGAGATTCTGCATGCAGCACATGGCATCGTTAGAGAGAGATTGCAGAGGTTTAAATAGTGAAATGCTATGAAAGTAATTCATATAAGTACTAGCCAATAAGTCATAATATACAGATACAATCAGCTGAATAACCTCACTCTAAAGGGCTGATTATGGTCCCACGTTCACGCAACGCAACGACCACGCAGACGCTTCCACGCAGTCGTGAACCTTTATGGTTCTGCGGCGGGTTTTAGTAAGCGGACTGCGTCACCTCGACGGAAGGTTACAATTTTTGGGAGGCGCACGTCAGGCCCTTGCGTTGGATGCAAGGAGGGTCCTCGAGGACCTGAGGGGTCCGTGACCCCCTTGGGTTGCGTGAACGTGGGGCCATAATCAGCCCTTAACGGTGTCACTTGGTGCTCTGCTGTTCCCTGCGTGGCCACCAGGTGGCGGAGCTGCTGCGTGAGCGCTGGAACCTCACCCAGCAGGTGAGCCCGCT
>OLKM01001117.1:57500-60000 GCA_900291075.1 Melanogrammus aeglefinus
GAACCATTGGAGTAATGTGATGCGTGATGTGAACCACCATGTTTCTTTATATTATGATGGCCTTTAGCAGTGAACCGGCCTTATATTCTCCATTTGACTTGGACACGTTGTCTCATCATTATTGTAGAGTTCATCATCGTCATCATCACATCATCATCATCATCCTCATCGTCATCATCATTCTAACCTCTGAAGCATTGTCGGAAATGTTCAAGTCCTTATTGTAATATTAATACTAGAATATCTGTGTGTGTGTGTGTGCAGGTGAAGCCTTCCTCCCCTACTACACGGGGAAAGCCATCGATGGCATCGTGACTCAACAGAGCATGGAGTACTTCACCCAGCCGCTGCTCAAGCTCTCTGCACTGGCCCTGGTTAGGTACTGCACCTCTCTCAACACCTCTCTCCTACACCTCTCTCGCTGGTACCACACCTGTCTCACGAGTGTCGAGGTGTCCCTGAGCAAGACACCTCGCCCTAACTGTTCCCGACAAGCTGGCTGTCGCCTAGCGTGGCTGACTCCGCCGTCGGTGTGTGCATGTGTGTATGAATGGGTGAATGTTGGGCGATATTGTAGCGCGGTTTGAGTGGCCACTGGTTAGGAAAGTGCTGCAGTAATTGCCGTCCATCATCCTGTACTGTCACGCCCTGCTGTGAAGCTGTGCTGGGTTTGAACCCAGACCTCTCCAGGCTCCGTCTGACCGTGTGTGTGTGTGTGTGTGTGTCTGGTCTGTAATGAGTGCCTCTCGCTCTTGTCAGCGCGCTGGCCATCGGCGTGCGTGGGGGCGTGTTCTCGCTGACCCTGGCCCGGCTCAACCTCCGTCTGAGGAACAAGCTCTTCAGGTCCCTGATGAGGCAGGAGATCGGCTTCTTCGACGCCAACCACACAGGTCTGCTGCTCCACCCTCCACACCGCTCCGTCCTCCACCCTCAGCCCTTCACCTTTCTGCTCCACCCTCCACACCGCTCCGTCCTCCACCCTCAGCCCTCCACCTTTCTGCTCCACCCTCCCTACCGCTCCTTCCTCCACCCTCATCCCTTCACCTTTCTGCTCCACCCTCTATACAGTGACGTTCTCCACCTTCATCCATTCATCTGCATCCTGCTGCTCCACCCTCTATACCGCGATGTCCTCACCTTCATTCATTCATCTGCATCCTGCTGCTCCACCCTCATCCACATCCATCTGTTCAACATCCAGGCGTCCATCTGTGCTTTCAACCAACCGTTTTCCATCCCTCATTCATCCATCCATCCGCTCATCCACCAACCTAGCATCTCTCCCCTCATCCATCCATCCATCCATCCATCCATCCATCCATCCATCCATCCATCCATCCATCCATCCATCCATCCATCCATCCATCCATCCATCCATCCATCCATCCATCCATCCATCCATCCATCCCTTCCTCTATCCCTCCTATCATCAGTCATCCATCCATCCATCCATCCATCCACTCATCCTACAACATCCACGCCAACAACTCCTTTATCCATCATCATTGGTCTACTCATCTGTTCATCCCCCAACTCACCCTCTCACTCACCCCCTCCTCCACTGCTACTGACGCTGCTCTCCTCCACCCTCACCGAACCCCGTCAGGTGACATCACGTCCCGGCTGACGTCAGACACCACCCAGGTCAGCGACCTGGTGTCGGTCAACGTCAACATCTTCCTGCGCAGCGCGGTGAAGGCGGTGGGCTTCTTCGTGTTCATGTTCGGTCTCTCCTGGAGGCTGACTGTGGTCACGCTCATGGGCTTCCCCTTCATCGCCGTGGTGTCCAAGGTGTACGGGGACTACTACAAGGTGGGCACGCACGCACACTCACAGGTGTACGGGGACTACTACAAGGTGGGCACGCATACACGCACGCACGCACACTCACAGGTGTACGGGGACTACTACAAGGTGAGCATGCATGCGGAGAAACTGGAAGAAACGATTTGGCATTTAAATTACATTACATCAGGGTGTTTAGCAGACGCTTTTTTCCAAAGCGATGGTCAACCAATCATATAAACACCGACTGCGGGGTCAACCATGCAAGGCAACAACATCCGATGCAGTCCAGAACTAGAGCCCACACTTGTAAGGTACGTCTCTGTGTGGAGATACCGTGTGCTCTTGCAGGGGACAGCTGTTTCCTGTGATAGTCTTCCCAGGCAAGGAATAGGCTTGGTTGGTTTATGTAAATTGCTAAAATAGCTCAGAGATCGGGGCAAACTAGTTTGTCTGTGTCATCTTTCAGTGCTCTGCCGTAAGATGGGTGCGTGGGTGCTAACCAGTGGAACGAGCCTCTTTTGTTCTCTGTGCTCCGCATTCCCCATCAAACAGAGAAGAAGCTTTCAACAAGTATAAGACTGTCTTATGTCTTAACATTGAGTTAAGTAGGCCTATAACTAATGCTAATACATTGGTTAATCATAGTACTAGTTTGGTCTTGAAACTGACTGTCAACTAAGATTAACTACAGCCTTACTTAACTTAAAACTAA
>OLKM01001117.1:65000-100000 GCA_900291075.1 Melanogrammus aeglefinus
ACATCTCCAGTAAGGGATGGCGGAGGGATCTAGTTGTGTATTTACCGGGAATCTCTCCAGGAAGTGCGTGGCTCTTGACATTCAATCTCAGACCCGTTGTTGCACAGAAAGAACTCACCCACCCTGAACCTGGTTACAGTTAATCACTACAAACATGTATGAGCCCTGTGTAGCAGGGAGCGGTGTTATGAGACGTGGTTGTCAGGGTGGGAACGCGCCTCAGATGTCAGGGGAACAAAACATGTGAAGCAGCAGGTGTATGATTACAGCCTGGCCGGTCTGAAGTCACTTCTCTGAAGTGCTGTCTTGTGTGGATTGGGTCACTAGATGCTTCTGGGTCAAAGCGGAGGGGGTTTGTGTGGGAAAACCTTTTTAGTGTTGTCTGATTGTGACAGATTCAGTTTGGAGTTTTTGTTCCTGCAGTCAAAGCAAATATTAGTTGTTGTAAATTGGACTAATTCTATGGAGATACTAAGTTTACATAACAACATAACTCACTACTATTCCCAGGGTGTTCTCTGGGAATAGTTCTCTGCTTCCTACAGGTGTTTACATTTTACATTTAGGGCATTTAGCAGACGCTTTTATCCAAAGCGACTTACAATAAGTACATTTGTCATAAGAAGTGCAACAATATATCGCTGTCGGTACAGTAAGGAAGTTCATAGAACCAAGTGCAAGTACAACAATCGCTAGGCTAACCAATTCCCCGTGTTACAGCAATGATAGCAGCTACTGCAGTTGCTACACAGTTAAGTACTATAATACAATACAATACAATACAATACAATACAGTGTACAATGGTGGCCAGAGGGGGGGAGGGTGGCTATTGCAGAGTCGAGGTGGACTCTGAACAGGTGAGTCTTGAGTCTTTTTCGGGAGATAGTGAGCGACTCTGCGGTCCTGAGAACGGCAGGGAGCTCGTTCCACCACTGAGGTCCCAAAACCGAGAAGAGTTGTGACTTTGCTGAACGACCTTTGTTAGCTCTTAGCGATGGCGGTACCAGACGTCCAGCAGAGGTAGTTGAGCGGAGGTGTAGTGAAAAGGCTACATCTAACACGATCTAGCGGTTGTACCGTTGACGTACTTAGTCCAGGGTTTACGTTCTCGATCCGTCCGACGAGGAAAGCGACCTGAGCCGTGCAACTTCTCAGGATTGTTTCATGGAAGAGGATGTTGCACACACGGGTTTCCCCACACACGTGTGAACCAATACTTGGATACGAGAACATGGCCGGCTGTGCCAGTTTATCTTTAAATCACACTCCCGCAGTATTAGTAATCTGTATGAGCACTCCGCGCTCCGGAACAGGCAGTCCTACATGCGTTGTTACATAAGGGAGGCATTCTTCCCTTTTCACTCTTCTAAAGATAGCTAGATAGAGAGCGATAGAAAGATGGATAGATAATACTTTATTAATTCAACGGAGGAGAAATTGCGTTATTACAGCACAGCAGCAGTGGAAGAAACAGTGCAATAAAAATACAAAGTAGTGCTAAGGAAACCAAAACTAGATGCTAAAGTGAAGACAAACAGAACAAGCAGAACAATTGTATTGTGTTTAGTTGCAATGTCGGTTTCAGATTTCAGAATACAGGAAGGACTTCTGAAGTTGATGTGACAAAATGAATGTCATAGAAACTGTGTGTGTGTGTGTGTGCACGTGTGAGTCTGAGAGAGCTTGTACGTGTGAAAGACAAAGTGTGATGGGCGAGTGTATTCATATATTGGCGTGTGCTTGCGTGCATCATTTTCTTTTTGTATGCCTGTATTACTGTCTTCATGCAAAGACCTTGACTTTGTATGAGTGTGTCTATATGAACTTCTATGTGTGTGTACTAGTACACTTCTGTGTGTGTGCGTCTGTATGTATATTTGTGTGTCTATGTGTATGTACACTTCTGTGTGTGTCTGGACGTACACTTGTGTGAGCACCTGCATGTGTGTGTTTTCCAAAATAAAAGCGCGCCCCTCTGCCCCTCTCCCCTCTCCCCTCGCCTGTCTCCCCTCTCTTCTCTCCCCTCTCTTCTCTCCCCTCTCCCCTCTCTTCTCTCCCCTCTCTCCCCTCTCTCTCCCCCTCTCTTCTCTCCCCTCTCTTCTCTCCCCTCTCCCCTCGCCTGTCTCCCCTCTCTTCTCTCCCCTCTCTTCTCTCCCCTCTCTTCTCTCCCCTCGCCCTCTCTCCTCTCTTCTCTCCCTCTCTTCTCTCCCTCTCTTCTCTCCCCTCTCTTCTCTCCCCTCGCCCCTCTCCCCTCTCTTCTCTCCCCTCGCCCCTCTCTTCTCTCTCCCGTCTCTTCTCTCCCCTCCCCCTCTCTTCTCTCCCCTCTCCCCTCTCTTCTCTCCCCTCTCTTCTCTCCCCTCGCCCCTCGCACCTCCTCAGGTGCAGCAGGCGCTGGGCGCGGTGATGCGCGGCCGAACGGTGCTGGTGGTGGCCCACCGCCTCAGCACGGTGGAGCGCGCCCACAACATCCTGGTGCTGGAGGCGGGCGCCGTGGCGGAGCAGGGCAGCCACGCCCAGCTCATGGCCCGCGGCGGGCTCTACTGCCACCTGGTGCAGAGGCAGCTGCAGGGGCTGGAGGCCGGCGGAGCGGAGGTCCCGACCGCCCCCACTGGAGGAGGAGGAGGAGGAGGAGGAGGAGGAGGAGGAGGAGGAGGAGGAGGAGGAGAGGAAGAAGAGGAAGAGTGGCCGGCCGCGCTGCTGTGATGCGGTCGCCGTGACGTCACAGCGCGATGTCATGGCGACAAGTGATGGGATGAACCCACTTGTCCATGATAAGGGATTTCATCCGATCATTTACTTTTACATTTGGGGCGTTTAGCAGACGCTTTATCCAAAGCGACTTATCACTTGTCGGCGTGTTGTCACGGTGACAAGTGATGGGATGAACTCGGTTGTCATGGGAGACGTGGGGCCCAGGATGAACTCCCTAGCTGACCATGACAAGGGATTCATCCTATCACTTGTCGGCGTGTTGTCATGGCGACCAGCGATGGGGTGAATGTTATCAATGGTCAACGTGGGGCCCAGGATGACCTCACCTGTTGACCCCCTAATCCCTTTATAGTGGACACTATGTAGCACACTGTTTATGGAACGAGCGAGGCAGGGAATAAGAGGGAATTGGCACACTATTTATGCACCGGGAATCAGCCGACATACTACCCGCTACTCGCTCTAGCATGCAGTCTGCTGGGGTGGAGGGAGGAGAGGAAAGAAGTTGTGCACTGCTTCAACGGTGCATTAGTGGTAAAGTGCACTCTGTAGGGATCCAGGTTTGGCCACTCCCTTTTCAGACATTATAAAAGGGGCTTGGTCATCAAGAGAACATTTCTCTTGGAAAGAGAGAAAGATGATGTTAGATTTGTAGAGATGTGTACGTTTGCTTTGACTTGAAGGAATCACCAAAGATCTGAGATCTAAAAAGGGGATTTTAAATGATGCTGATATTAGACTGATGCTAGTGACAATGATTCACCATAATGATGATTGCTTCTGAATGTATGCATTTTTTATTTATTATATTGTATTCATATTAATACGTCCACCCCAAAAAAGAGAAAGAATTTGCGGGCATTTTAAACATGTTTCTATGTGCTACACTGAGAGAAGATATTTTGACATGAAACAAGAACTGCAGGCTTTTTTTATCTGAATGAACCCCTCCCTCTCCCACCACTGTGCGTACACGGAGAGGCGGGACCTGGGAGAAGTACAATTCCCCGCCCACCTTCACCATGTTGAGCGCTTCCTCCTACAGACGGGTGGTTTGGTAACAAAAGGGTGTAGCCACCAACCAGCAAACGTTTCTCTCTCATCACAGATGATCAGATCTACCGAAACCCAAGTCTAGCCTTGCGATTTGAATCGTGGTCGAGATGAATGTAAATGAATATTACTATTTAATGAATAAAGATTCGATAAGCTTTGTTCATATTCGACTCTTCATTGCAATAGACGGCAAAAAAGAAGAAAACACGTAAAAAAATATACTCCTGAGACGGAATGCATTCACCTCTTAACTTTAACCATGGAGCGCATTCCTGTCTGTCTGTGTGCGCGCCTGTGCGCGCAGGAGTCCATATGCGTGACGTCAGGACCCCAAACAGCCCTCCTCCAATCCGGAGCTCGGAGGAGCTTCCGGTAGAGGAAGCTGGGTCAGCTGTCACTGTCGGGAGGACGTGAAGGGGAGCAGTCGACGGAGGAGCCAGCGCCGCGCCACGGCCTCACCATGACCACTTTCACCCCCAAACTCAGCGCCTACACGATGACCCAGCTCAACGAGCTGCTGGAGGACGACGAGAAGCTCAGCAACATAGTGCAGGAAATGGACGAGGTACGAGCTTTGTGTGTGCGCGCCCGTGTGTGTGTGTGTGTGTGTGTGTGTGTGTGTGTGTGTGTGTGTGTGTGTGTGTGTCTCTCTCACCCTTTGTTGTGTTTTCGTGACGCTCTCCAGGAGCTCCTCCGCACATTGAAACATTGGTAGGCCTACAGTACACTTGTTAGTTATTTTGTTCTTAACTCCACGCCGTCACTTGCAACATTGTAATGAGAGGGGGGAAAAAAAAAAAGGAAAAGCCCTTATCTCAAGTTACCAGCCCTTACTTCTCTGTAGTCTGCGACATTTTGTCCCTCAGGAGTTCAGCTCCACATAAACTACATTAACTCTTGAATGCATCAAGTCGTGTTTTGTAAAAGCCTAGTTCTAGGAGGTTTACTGGGTTGTTTCACGGTCGGATCCTCCAGACTACTGTTGGTTTAACTTAAGCTTGTCTCTCTGCTGCCCCCCCCCCCCCCCCCCCCACACACACACACCCCACCACACACACACACACACACACACACACACACACACACACACACACACACACACACACACACACACACACACACACACACACACACACACACGCTAGGCCTTTTGTTTGGCCTCTTTTAAATGATTTGTTTTTAACTTTAAAACGTGTCTCCTGAATACACTCCGTGTGTGTGGTCTGTAATACATTCAGTGTATGTGGTGCGTACTGTACTTGATCGCCATGCACCTGTTTAGTAACTGTAGTCAGAACGTGATCTGATAGTGTGAAATGGTTTCGACCACAACATGTGGATTTTCCGCCTGCACCCATCGGGTATATAAACAGTATATACAGACTCACGTGTGCAGGGCTAGGTATCGTTTTCCTTAATCTGTACCCATGGAGGTGGGTCTCCTGTTATCAGCTCTCTGTCCTTGGTGGAAGGAGGGATTTTTTCCACCGTGCCAATAAACCAGTCACTGCTTGACACAGGCTGTAAAGCAATTCCTTAAAGAGACACCGGTTCTACATTAAAGCCCCGCCTAACAGTTTTGGTTTTTTGATGGCTTTAGTTCTCTATAACTTTCTGATAAAAGAGGAACATCATCACGCTTCTACTTGTGGCTTTTAAAATCGGGGTGATGCAGGCTAGTGGTTCTGGTCGCCTCGCAGCAGAGACGAAAAGTCTCCGTCTCTCCTCCAGGGTTTTTGAGTCGAGCCTCATCGGCCACTTAAATCATTTGTATCCTAGGACAACAATTTGCATACAGCAACACAACAAGGATGGGAGTTGCCCTAGAACATCGACATGTGTGCGTGACTGAGTTAGACTGCACACAATCATAAGGCTGTAATGACATTGATATTCACACATTAATGCTGCAAATATTTGTATAGTTTGCTTGTGCAAGTACAGGGTGAGACCTGGTGGTGTGTGGATGCGCAACGTGTCAGACGCCCTCTATTGTGCACGGCCCCTTCTGTTTAACGGGGGCCCTTTGAGGGCCTCGCTCTGGGTCAGACTCACCAGAGGCAGGGCTTCTGGTTCACCATCGCAGCACCGCAGGAGGAGTTTAGCTCCGAGTAGAGTGATTTATGTTTCCAATCTTGAGTGCTTTGGTTTACTGCGAACATATCAATCACACTGTAACTAAATCACTTTTAATCGTCTTCCACGAAGCGTGAAGCCGCTGTCTTTGCTCCTCTATAAAAGGCTGCTTAAGATAACAATAATATACTAATTATTATATGCTAAAATGATCATATGTAGACTGGACATTTTGGTAAGCAGGAGGGATTTTTTGACGGCGTGACGCAGCGTTTTCAGGTGTTGTTTGGGGCGTGGGAGCGCCTCTCTGGGAGGTGTAGCGCCCGGCGACACCTCATCATACCCAAACACGTTAACACGGCGGCACAATGGCCCTCGGGCGAGTCACCGGCTGAAACCAGAGAGGCCTGTGAGCGGCCGGCAGGAACGCCGATCCCGTCCTCAGATACCGACACAAGCGGCCCATTCAGAGCGGCCTGGTGTCGCTGATCACAACAAACCGGGAATATGGAGACCAGCAGACGAACGCAGAGTTCTCCTTGAAGGAATGTCGGCACCGTAGCGTCATCTCTGGGGAAACCAGGCTGCCACTTTCCGACAAGTTATGTCATGATTTATGACGGCGTGTGCTGTAAGGTGGAGTGGCAGAAGAGACAAGTTGGGAGTGGCCATTGTCTTTTTAACTATGTGTTTATTAGTTTATTTTTTTAGCCAGGGGTTTAGCGGGGTTGGTAGACGTGTGGAGCATCTGATCTCAGGACATTCCTTTCCACCAGCCGACCCACATTCAGCCCCATTTCTATAGTTTTCAGATGTGAGGTCCACGCTTTTTGTCCCCGCTGGGATCCCACCCTGATGCCTCTTGATGTGTGGTGTCTTGCTCCAGAGCACTGTGGCGGTGGCAGGGGGGGGGGGGGGGGGGTCTCTGCTGCTGAGACTGGGGTCTGGAGCATCTTTCCGCCATGTGGCGTCCCTCCCTGAACTGAACTCAGTCGTGCCTCAGTTTCCGTTGTAAGTTAATGAACACGGTGGTTGTGGTTAGCGCACAGGAAGCACAGGAACTATTAAAAAAAAAAAAAAAAAACAGTGAGCCTTCTTAGGGTGTTGCTCGTTGAATCTGTTGTGAGAACTTGGCCATGTGCGTTGTTGTTGTTTCTGTGGCTGTTGGTTTAGGGAGTGAGCGACTGGTAAACATCCCCACCCAGCACCGGGCAAACAGTGAGGGCTTGACTCTGTCAGAACAAGGCTCTAAAGGCCCGTCTGTTCCCAGCCCATCACATTATTGAACAGCTAACGCACTCCTCCCAGACGCTAGGTTGTTCTCCCCAGTGCAGTGGCGCTGTGCTCATGTTAAGGCCATCCGTTGTCAATTATTGTCCACCTCCTTTTGGAAACAAGACTGCGTCTGTTTTTGGGTTCTTTGTGTGGACGAGGGCGCCGCCGCTCGTGTATTAATAGAGCGGCCCTACTGTATTGCTGTCCATAACCTCCGTCGCTCAATTACACGTTAAAACCAGTTTGGAGGGGCCCTGTCACATGAATTGAATGAACACTCGATGTGCAATCTCTCGCTGTTTCTGTCAATCGTCGCAGCGCTTCGTTGCCCGACTGCTGCTGTGGAGCGTGACGACAAGGAGACGATGTTGAAGGGCAAGAGGCTGAGGCTGATTTACTGCAATGAAGTTGGCCTTACGTTTACATTTACTCGTTGGCTCCCTGCTAAATGACAATACCACAATGCTGATCACCAGGTTGAGCACAGCTTGTTGTTATTTATATTGTGTGTTATAATAAATGACATCCCTGCATGATCTGAAATGACCAGGAGATTAGCCTCGCTCCTCAGCCGTGGTGCTCAGGCTAAAGGAGGTGTACAGTTCTCTGTAAAACCACAACATTAGGCACATGAATCATTCAGCCAAATTCCGCTTTGACCATTGGTTATTTTTTTCTTTCTTTTTCTAGTTTCCTCCTTCATGGACGAAACCGCTGGAGGCCATTTTGTAGCCCTTGATTTAATTTGTTTTTAAATTTGGATAATGACCAAGAACTGAATGATTCTCAACAGCTACAGGTTCTCACTTGTTCGTCTTACTGGTGCCAGTCCCTCCCACTATGTGTCCCGATCTGGTGTCTCCACCACATTTACATTTAGATGCTTTGATCCAAAGTGCAGGTGGATTCAGAGACCGTTCACCAAGGACAGGCTAGTTCAGGCAGCCGTAGGGCCTTGGGCAGCACGTGGCTCAGGGGGCAGAGCGTGTTGGCCGGTACCCGGAACGGTGCTAGTTGGATCCCTGGCTCCTGCTAGCTTGAGTGTCGAGGTGTCCCTGAGCGAGACACCTCCCCCTGACTGCTCCTGACCAGCTGGCTGTCCCCTTGCATGGTTGACCCCACCGTCGGTGTGTGAATGTGTGTATGACTGGATGAATGTTGGGCAGTGTTGTAAAGCGCTTTGAGCGGCCGCTGGTTAGGAAAGCGCTGTATAAACGCAGCCCGTTTACTATTCACCATGTACCTCGTGATCTAAAGCAGAACTGTTCAGCTGTGGTCCCACTCCCAAGCCTTTGCACCCCCAGCCTGCTGACGTTACCCCCTCTCCTTCTATGTTTGTTCCTCAGATGCAGGGTGTCCAGCAGAGCAAAGACACCACGCTGGCCAGCAACCGGAACCTGGCAGAGCTGAACCTGGCCCTGCAGCCCCAGTTGGAGCAGAGGAAGGAGAAGCTGTCCGCGCACTACAGCTCCCTGCAGGAGCGCTTCGAGACCTACCAGTTCCGCAAGTCCACCCTAGGTAGGCCAACGCTCGACTAAAGTGGGAAAACCGTCATCTTCATCATGGTGAACATCTGAACCTGTGTTGACACTCTGACACTCTATTTACAATTATAAACCTTACTCCCTATTTTACTGCCACTCCAATTGTTCATAAAAAAACCGTTTTGTGAATAGTTTTATTTGTTTTGATTGACTCTCTATGTTTGGGACAGGCCTGGTGGGAAAATGCCTTTTTTAACCAGAGGCTGGGAGAGAGAGAGTGAGAGGGGAGAGAGTGAGAGGGTGAGAGAGTGAGAGGGTGTTGCATAGCAGGAAACCAGAGCTCCAATTTGTTTGACCTAAAAACAATCAGAAGGGCCAAGTGTGTGTTCTACGACTAACAAACAAACCAAGCAGACATGTTAACAAAATGTTAGATCGCTGGCACACACTAAGCAAGGCGGGACCATGAGAAGAGTCTGAAGGCTCCACAGGTCTTTGGCTCGCTGTCCATCTTTAGAAGACTAAACTCGACCCAAGTGGCAGATCACTAAACCTTCAAAACAAAACAAAACTGTGCCCTTTGTCAAACCAGAACCCTTGATTGTCACATGCTGTGTTGTGTGTTTGACTGGGAAGTTTCCACCTACTAATCATGACTAGTGAAACATTGCTCAACGTTATCTCGCCCTCATGCGTCGGCCTCCTCCTCCTGTTGTTTGTTCTGTCATGCAGACCGGTTCCTCCACTTTCTGGGTTCCCTGTTAAACAGAGTGGCCAGCCGTTGATGACTAACTGTGTGTGTTTGTGTGTTTCTATAATATATATGTGTGTGTGTGGTGTCTGAATGTGTGTGTGTGTGTGTGTGTGTGTGTGTGTGTGTGTGTCTAGAATGAGTGTGTGTGTGTCCTTAATTACATAATGGTTGCTCAGCCTCTTAGTTAAAATGTAACTAACAACTAATGCTGTATGACGTCTTCCTACTGTTCAACTGATTAAGAAGAAAGTTCCCCTTTGCTTTTTTCTTGTGGTATCTAAGTTTAGGTTCTCTCTGAAGTCCCTGTTTCTCTCTCTCTCTCTCTCTCTCTCTCTCTCTCTCTCTCTCTCTCTCTCTCTCTCTCTCTCTCTCTCTCTCTCTCTCTCTCTCTCTCTCTCTCTCCTCTCTCTCTCTCTCTCTCTCTCTCTCTCTCTCTCTCTCTCTCTCTCTCTCTCTCTCTCTCTCTCTCTCTCTCTCTCTCTCTCTCTCTCTCTCTCTCTCTCATCTCGCATTTGACTCTCAATCTGCTATACACTTTTTGTATTCCTTAATGTTGGCTTCAAAGTGTTTTTAGTTGAGCCCAACTTTTACGATGTAGTTAGCCCTTCATAAAGCTTATAAGTAAGTTTATTATCCAGGTGTCAAATATTAAAACAGCCAGCCAAACAAACCTCTTGTACCGTACACGTGAGGTATTTATTACAGAATTTTACAGAAAATTGGTCAATAGCTCAGCGTACCGTACAGAAAGCCGTTTTATGGTTCCAGTTTAGAACGTGAGAACAAACCTGTTGTGTGAATATGGTAACCATAATGACTGTTATTATCTATTATTGTTGGCTTGTGTCTCTGGAATGGCCATATTGTTCCTGGACTTGTCAACCCACTTTCTTTGTGATTTTATGAATTTATCTTTATGGCTATTTTCATTTGAATAATAACCTTTATTTAACCAGGTCCATCGTTAACGTGGCTCTGTGCATTGTTATGCAGAATGTCAGCAGGTATGCTAGCTAGTGAACTATTAACAGAGAAACGGAGACAGGGAGGCAGGGAGAGACAAGTCATAGTGGAGGGTAGATGGTAGACTTGGAGAAGGACCCCGGACCGCACTGCACCCCGCCATCCGTGTTTTAATTGTAGCTATTAATGCCCTCTTCTGGGGTCCCGCTGTCTGTCTTCAGGGAGCTGGTGGTAGTGAGCTGCTCCGTGCTATTTTAAACCTGCTGTTTGTTTTTAAAGGCAGCATAGACCAGATAGGACTTTATCTGCAAAGAGATTGCAGTCTGGTGACTACTTGTGCAGAAATTTTCTAAATATACATATAATTAATAAATAAATGTACAAATAATATAACTAGTAGACAATGGCGAGTGGAGCCTGATAAATAATCGTTTATGTTTTGTGTATTTGTCCGGCTGAATCCAAGTAAAATGTACACTTCTAGTTGAGTTTATGAATGTGGCCTTTCCAAAATACACAATCACACCCCATGCTGTGAGCCGAGACACCTTGCTTACATATTTACCCACACGAGGCCGACGTGTTGAAAAGAGCCACACAATAATTAGGGGTGTGAGCGTGTTACGACGCAAACGCCACTAAAGTTCAACTTCACACACGCATCCAGCCATTGTTTGTGGTCTTCTTTTGACTGGAGCGATGGCTTTTGTCAAATGTAGGTTACCCCCTCCTCCATGCTTCTATCTGCTGCCCTAGTTGTAGAGCGGCTGTGAGCGAGGACATACGTACCCTTCAGCTGGAGCATGGTGGCCTTCTGATGGGATGACGGGCTGACCGCCTGGGCCCGCCACGTAGGGCTGCTCCATCATAGGGGAAAAAAAAATCACCATTATTACGGTCAAAAGTTTGAACCAATCGCTAATGTTTGGCTGGGGATCACGTTGCGCGCAGGCTGTAAACAAACCGATCACGTGCGTGAAGATGTCCGTCAACGAGAGCTGACTTTAACGTCATTGATCGGAGCCACTCCCTCTGTTTGCTGATTGGACGCAGAAAATTGAGATGGAGAAAACCCCACTAACATACCGCAGACCCAGACGGTACTGAAGGAAAATTCAAATTGAGCGGGAGCACTTAGGCGGGCGGAGCCAGGCTACATTTATTCAGCATTTCCCTCCAAAAAACACCGTCACTGAGAGCTTTGAAATTTCCCCTTAAAGAAAGTAATTGATGTACAAATGTGTATCCAGGTGTTTTATTCAATCATAAATCAGACATTTGAATGAATAAAACAAATGTACTTAAAAACAATAAAGGTTTCAACACGTTTAAATATGCGTTTGGAGATCGACCCAAAAACCTAAATCACGATGAAAATTCGATAAGTGGCCCAGCCCTGGTGCCACGTGTAGCAGGGTTCAACTCTGTACGTCCTTTCTGCTATATGGCCCATGTGCTCCACACTCCCATACCAACCCTGAACCTTCCGGCATGTGTTCTTTAACCCGGTCTATATAAAGCTGGCATCGCGTTAGGGAGCGATATTATCTTTTCCACAGGGCACTAATCTCCCTGTTGTGATCTGATTAGGCTGTTAAAGTCTCTAATACTGTTATTCAAATTGCTGATGATATCGATACAAAAGTTCCAGATGATGGGTAGCTTGCAGACCGCGGCTAGCTTGACGTTTGGCTACTAGTTCTTTGGATGGCGGCCAGATTGAGGTTTGGCTAGCTCTTTGGACAGTGGCAAGCTTGACGTTTGGCTACTAGCTCTTTGGACTGGTGGCAAGCTTGACGTTTGGCTACTAGCTCTTTGGATGGTGGCTAGCTTGACGCTTGGCTACTAGCTCTTTGGATGGCGGCTAGCTTGACGCTTGGCTACTAGCTCTTTGGACGGCGGCAAGCTTGAAGTTTGGCTACTAGCTCTTTGGATGGCGGCTAGCTTGACGCTTGGCTACTAGCTCTTTGGACGGCGGCAAGCTTGAGGTTTGGCTACTAGCTCTTTGGATGGCGGCTAACTTGACGTTTGGCTACTAGCTCTTTGGATGGCGGCTAGCTTGACGTTTGGCTACTAGCTCTTTGGACGGCGGCTAGCTTGACGTTTGGCTACTATCTCTTTGGATGGCCGCCAGCGTTACGGGTAGACACAGCTTTAACATGGCGAGAGAGCTAGCATCAGTGATGGTAGCCAGAATAAGGATATTATTGGAGCCAGCGGGACAGATGTTTCACCACTGAAACCAGCGGTACCACTGGAGCTTGGGTTGCATCATGCATTGGCCGTATTCGATGGCGATTAGGGTCAAATATTGTGGCAATATTATTGACGATGCTTATGTCACTGACTCCTTTTGTCATTACCATCATTAGTTGACTGCAGGTCTTGCCCCCTCTCGTGGTTGGTCAGCAGTGAGTCACCAGTGCCGTTTTTTTATTTGACCGTTCTGTAAAGTTGTGGAGTCCAAGGGATGGTAGGGTAGACCCGGCCCCCGCCCAGCCACCAACCTCAACACCCCCGGTCCCACACTGAGGACGAGAGCCCCCACACTGGGGCTTTGTTGTGGGGTGTCCCCCATTTTCCTCGCTGGGGAAGAGTGAAGGCCACACACAGACACACGCACGTACCCACACGTTCTTCAAGGACCCCAATGTGGATCCATTTACAAAAAGAGGCGTCTTGTGATCCGTGAGCAGAGAGTGGTGCGTGTTCTCTGCTCTGGGCTGGAGTGGTGTGATCTTAGCCAGGGATTAGTTTGGTGAGTCTCTTTGTCTGTGTGTGTGTGTGTGTGTGTGTGTGTGTGTGTGTGTGTGTGTGTGTGTGTGTGTGTGTGTGTGTGTGTGTGTGTGTGTGTGTGTGTGTGTGTGTGTGTGTGTGTGTGTGTGTGTCACTCCACTGCCTGTGTGACTCCACACAGGCGTTGAATAAAGAGCAATGGACTTCAGAGCCGCCATCTCCCCTCCCGTCCTCAAGTTCCCCTCGCTGTGTGTGTGTGTGGGACTTTGAACGGCGCAGATCCGCCAATCGTTACCACGGTGACCATGCGGCAGTTGAATTACTCCACCATTTCAGACTAATTATAATTTTTTTTAAATTATTAGCATTTTGTGTTGCATTGTTTATTCCCTACTTGTGAACAATGAAACGCATCCAAGGTGGGCGGTAATTCGAGGGAAAATCATCGTTTTGTAATCATAAATGATTTGAATTTGAAGATCTGATCATGGCCGACCTAATCTAATCCAACCTGTCCGTCTGCATGACTAATGAACGAAGCCCTTCTCCGCTATTGTATAAATAGCCCATCTGTCTCGCTCTGTCACCAGGAAACCCGCAGATCAGTACAAGTTATTCTACGTGTGGGGCTTTCCAGCAGAGTGTCTCTATCAGCCCGGCCAGACCCATCTGTGTGAGGCCTGATCCAGGCGGCCCTGACGTCACCGCACTGAGGACGGCTCGCTAGATTAAGCCTCTCTTTTATCTGACTGCACTACAGACCACTAGCTTCCTGGCTACAGGGCTACCTGCTCCTTCTCGACTCTGGCTGCGTCTCCTACATTTACATTCAGGGCATTTAGCAGACGCTTTTATCCAAAGCGACTTACAATAAGCACATTTGGCCGAAGGAAGAGAAACAATATATCGCTGTCGGTACAGTAAGGATTTTCATAGTTCCATGTGCAGTCACTAAGAATCGCTAGGTTAACCCATTCCCTGTGTACAACAAAGATAGCTAGGATAAGATGTTGCACAACGCTAAGAACTATTTTTAAGTGCAAGGACGTACAACACACAATAAGCGCGTACATTAAGCGACAGGACCCAACATACAATGAGTGTGTGGTGGGGTAAGGGGGAGGCTATGCAGAGTCTAGGGGTGAACTAGTCTCCTCCAATGTCTCCCTGTTTTCTCCCTCTGCCTTCTGTGTGATCCTCCTGTCGGCTTTTTACTTTCAGCCTTCATCTAACCAGACAGGTTTTTAGTAACGGAGGCAGAAACTGTCTGATCTTCCGAATAACAGGAAACGGTTACACAATCAAAGTCTGGCCGCATAAATACTGGCTCAGTAGAGCCTCTCTCAGGGGTGATTATTGATTATCTCCACTAGGAGATGGCTCTTCATTTATCTCTTGATGGGGGCTGCAGAAGGAAGGACTGAGTGGATTAAATGTGCATCCAAAAGTTCCAAATGTCGTGAATCTGTGTCTATCCTCATATAAACTATTTGGCCCTGTTTGGTTTCTGTAAATAACTTACACTATTTATGTTGTTTCTCAAATGAGGGACGTAGACTCTAGAGTGTGGGTTCTGGATCTGCTAAAACTTGGGGTGAATCCCCACGGTGACGTGTGAATTCAGCCTTTAGAGGCGTCTGCATACCCCTCCCATAGCCCTTTTGTCTCTGCTGAATCCCAAATGCAGCTCTGGTTGGTTTATCAATACAAACTAAACCCTCAAGGCCCTTTCCAGGGACAGTCCTCGCTTGGTTCATTCCACACGGCAAACGCGCCTCAGCGAACAGACTTCCTTTGTGACTGCTGCTCAAAGCCACTGCACACTTTGGATAGACACCCTGCATCAGGATGGCGGACAAGTGAGGCTTCAACAAGTGTTCAGCAACTGGCTCAGCTTTCTTTCAGTCGCACGCCACGACGCAACATTCAGAAAACAAGAACCGTCGTGCCACACCTCCCAATGTTTGTATTAGTATGTTGAAATGAACACATTACTTTTGTCTTTTGTCTTACAGAGAAATGTTCCTATACCATTTTTTTTTTTTCCTTCCCGATTCCTTAACTTAAGTATTGGCCGATACCAAGTATATACCGATACAGCATCTAGCATTGTAACTAAGAATAGGGTTAGGGTTAGGACTTGTTCATATTGAAGGGGTCTCTTACGATGACAGACATGTATAAAAGTTAAGCGTTGATGCGTCAAGGTTTTTAGGATTTGGTTACTCGAACGCACGTCAGGTCGGACGGAGATGTTTATTATTCCGACTTTCCAACTCAGATTGTCAACGAACGCAGCAGAACACCGTAGTGTTTGTGATGTTCTCTTCTGTCTGTGTAGTAAATGAGTCACGTGATGTTATCAGATCGGCGCATAGACTTGTGTACTCTCCCAACGCCCGATACATTTTAGGCAGTATCTGAGAAATCTCCGATACTGGTATCGGTATCTCAAGCACTACGCTAACATAGCTGCTCTCCTCCTTGTCCGCCTCAGACCACACCTCTGGAAACACGTCCCTGGACACCCTGCTGGCGCTGCTGCAGGCCGAGGGAGCCAAGATCGAGGAAGAGACGGAGGTAAGCACCCCCTCCTGGAGCACGCCCTCCAGCCTGGAGCCTGGCTCCTCCAGGCTGGCCCGCGGTGTCTCAGCGGCTCATCTAGTTCCGCCATCGCTAAGACGCTAATCTCTGCGGCAAAGGTTGCACACCATTCCCGCCACGGTGGTTCCATGGCAACCGAGGACTCATTATTCCTGTGTTAATGAGTCTTCTTGTTCATCACAACAACATGACCTCTCCATCTCCGTCATCCTTTCTACATCCCCTCCTCCCCTCCTCCCCCTCCCCTTTCTCTCTCCATGTTTCTCTGACTCTGTCCTCCGCTCTCTCACTCACTCTTCTCCCGGTCTTCTGCTCCTCTCTCCCATTCATTCGTCTCTGTCCCTCCCTCCCTACTCCTCGAAATGTCCCTCTCCTCCTAACCCTCTCGCAGCCTGGAGCCTGGCTCCTCCAGGCTGGCCCGCGGTGTCTCCGCGGCTCATCTAGTTCCGCCATCGCTAAGACGCTAATCTCTGCGGCAAAGGTTGCACACCATTCCCGCCACGGTGGTTCCATGGCAACCGAGGACTCATTATTCCTGTGTTAATGAGTCTTCTTGTTCATCACAACAACATGACCTCTCCATCTCCGTCTCCTTCCATCCCCCCTCCCTCCCTCCCTCCCTCTTTCTCTCTCCATGTTTCTTCTGACTCTGTCCTGCGCTCTCACTCACTCTCTCCCGGTCTCTCCTGCTCTCTCCATCAATTCGTCTCTGTCCCTCCCTCCCTCTCTCGAATGTCCCTCCTCCTAACCCTCTCCTTCCCTCTCCTTCTCACCCTCTCCTCCCCTCTCCCTCTAACCCTCTCCCTCCTCCCCTCTCCCTCCTCCCCTCTCCCTCTAACCCTCTCCCTCCTCCCCTCTCCCTCCTCCCCTCTCCCTCCTCCCCTCTCCCTCCTCCCCTCTCCCTCTGACCCTCTCCCTCTGACCCTCTCCCTCTGACCCTCTCCCTCTGACCCTCTCCTCCTGTCATCTCGTGGTTCGGCAGAACATGGCGGACTCCTTCCTGGACGGCGATGTCACCCTGGACACCTTCATCGACGCCTACCAGAGCAACAGGAAGCTGGCCCACCTGCGGCGCGTCAAGATCGAGAAGCTGCAGGAGATGGTGCTCACCGGCCAGCGGCTGCCCCAGGCGCCGGCCGCCAGCTCGGCCCTGTCGTCGGGGGCCATGCCCATGGCCCTCCAGAACGAGGCCTCCGCCAGCACCCGCTCCCCCATGGCCCAGCCCCGGAGGAAACCCCCCCAGCCCCCGCAGCAGCCGCTCCCCGGCCCCGGGCCGGCTCCGCCCGCGACCGCCGCCCCGCCCGCCCAGCCTTCCGTCTTCTACACCGCCTCGCCCTACCCCCCCATCCCGCCCCGCTCCGGCCAGCAGTTCCCCAGCATCCCCGCCGGCTACCCCAGCCACTACCTGTCCCAGTACCCGGCCCAGTACGCGCCCGCCTTGCCCCAGAGGCCGCAGGGCCGCCTGGCCCACCAGCCTGGCTTCATCATGCAGTAAGGGCCCCCGCAGGGGAGTGGGGGGGGCCTGGGGTCAGCCAGGCCCCCCCCTCCCCTTGTACTCCTCTGGGATTAGTTTCTTGTGTTGCTCCGTGCCTCCTCGCACAAACCCCGCGGCACACGGACGCTGAGAAGACGAACACACGGAGCGGGACGCCGTGCCGCGGGCGCCTCTAAAATAATCTGTTCATTTCCGCCGTGGATTCTTTTTGTCTGTGCACTCCTGTCCCGGACCCCTCCCGCCCACGTCGCGGGTGGAAAACTACAACTCCCAGCGGAGAGGAGCCCACGCAACTGGCCTGCATCCCCCCCACCGCGGTGATAAAGGGCATGTAGTCTGAGCGTCGGAAACGCGAGGCCAGACCACCCCCCCCCCCCCCAAACACTCCAGAGCCATCTGTTCCTCAGCATCTTTTTGACCTCCTACGGTGGCCTCGGGCCCGGCAGCCCCCGCGAGGTCACTAGTTCATCCCCGGCGTCTCCTTTCCTACCCGGGGACGGGGCACTGAGCGGAGGACTAACGTTGTTGTTGTTATGCAGCGGTTGTAGAGCGCCTCGCTAGTTGACCGGAGGTTCACATGCAAGCAGAGAGACCTGACATACTGTGTGACTTCTAGGTTCTCGTTCATTCCCAAGGATACACTCGGAAAAATACAGATCCATAGGGTACATAGGACTATTTATCTCATTTAAACGCTATTATAATGTGTGTACTAATGGTGTTTTGTTAATCACTGGTATAGACTGAATATCATTGTTTAGGTGCATCGCCTTCCTCAAAGTACAGGCAGGGCGGTATCTTAAGGGGGACGCATTTCACCGTGGTTGGAGTAGAGGGCCTTACTGCGGTATCTCATGTTGAGTTTATTTTAACCAGAAAATCCCTAAATGAAGGATTTGGGTATAGCCATAGAGAGCATCTCCCCCAGTGTGTGTGGTGCAACACCTGAGCTGAGGGGGTGTTTACAACCTCCGTCTGCGAAGTGTGAAGTTTCGCCAATGTTAGTAAGACCACCTGAATTAGGAACTTTGTCGGCAGAGCACAGGCTTATGTCCGTGGCCGAATATGCATTTGATTTTCAGAAGTGGTGGTTATTCTGTGCCATGCCTGTGCATAAGGAGGCCATCCACAGGGGGCTTCGTAACTGCTGTTCTAAACACAACCAGATCAATTGAGTTTAATAACACTCCATGTGACACACAAGCACACACACACTGTTCAAGAACCAAGAGTGCCTACTTGAACTGATGTTGTTGATTATAATCTCGTGGAGAACCAGCATTTATAGCTGAATAAACTCCTTGGTTCTCCCATATGCTGGTCTCTGACCTCAGGACCCAACCCTCTTACCCGATGTCATCTGGCACTGCTAGCAGAAGTGCCCTTAGACCTAGCCACCCCCCCCCCCCAACCCAACACCAGAGAACAGTACCTGCTATGGCACTGTCTCCTATGCACCCTCTGTCTCCCTCTATCTCTTTGTCCCTCCCTCTGTCACTATCAGCCTCACTCTCTGTTCCTCTGTCTCTATCCATCACTGTCTGTTTATGGCTCTCTCTCACTCTGTCACTATCAACCACTCCATCTGTCAATCACTGTCCCCATCTATCACTTTGTCTCTCTCTAGCCCTCTCGGTCTGTCTCTGTCTTTCTGTTTCTCTCTTTCGTGCCATCTCACCGTCTCCCTCCGTCTTTATCTCCTGCTCGCTTTCCCTCTCTCCATATCATTCCCTCCACGTTTCTCTCTCTCTCTCGCTCTCTCGCTGTCAGAGTATCGGAGTTGATTCTTGCTGACACAGCGCGTGCCGGAGCAACATGGCGGCCGGCTGCATGTCCAGCGATGGTCACGGTACGCTAACCTCCTCTCTGCTTCGTGCGGAGACTCTGTGTGTAGCGGGCACCGTGGTGCATCGTTTTCAGAGTCGGGAGGAAACGGAGATGAAGATATTCTGTAGTGTGGCTGGGAGTGTGTCATATCGACCAGGACTGGAACAGGAATACTTTGAGTTGTCGCTTGCGAGTGTTTGCAGAAATGATAGATGCTACGGTAAAAATGTTTCATGGAACCAGCATTTCTAACAACTAACATTAATAATTGTTGTGTGCATGGCCTTTGCTGTTTTAATTGTGAAGATCCCTCTTTGAGTAGTTATTGTTCATTTTTATTTGTGTTTGTTGAGGTGTTTGTATCTTCAGTTGGAAGCGATCGTCTTGTATCCATAGTTTTTATTATTATGTGGTTGGTGAACCTGTCATTCTGTTTATGTAGGTATTTACTTTCAAGGATATTTTCAAATTCAATAAATCAAGTTTTTTGTATACATTATTTCAAACTTTTAATGTTCTCTGAGAATACAAAAACACACACACATGATCTCACAAAAGCCACAAATCGCTTATTTTGCAGATCGCTTAAAAGTTAAGGTTAATCGTCAGCCTGGTGAAGCAGTGGTTGGAGATGGAACCAGCTCCACCTAGCGTCCATCTAGAGTTACTGTAACCTGTTAAAAACCTGTCAAAATAACACTGACAAATTTCACGTGTGTATTATGTTCCCCCATAATCAACTATAACTAAAAAGTCTGTATTAGCAATCATCGATCCGGTAAACCCATTAGGCACCCGCACCCCCCCCAATCGGTGCCACGTTTCTATGTCTACGTCATAACGGAGCCTCCATGCAGCGTTGCCAGATTGGGACAGATTCCCCGCGCGATCTGGCAACTGGTTGCCCAATCTGGCAACGCTGCCTCCATGTTGTAGGAAACCCCGGCTGCGCGTGCGCGGTCAGATTAGCCCGTTAATCCCGGGGGGCTCGCGGCGAGGAGGAAGACCAGCGGCAGCATCATCCTGATCATCATCATCGTCACCACGCCAGCCCTCCATCGTCGGGCTCACATGAGGAGGAAGGGCGGCAGTGAGGCGGTCGTAGTTCATCACAGCTCTCTGTTTTTAACCACTGGTCTGTGGTGTTAGCATGCTAGGCTAACCTAGCCACCGGGCTAACTAGCTGAAACGGAGAAATCCGATTAGCGGCGGCTAACGGGCTGTAATACCCCGGGGCGACGAGCTACACTTTGGACCTTTTTGTATACGTCTCCTTTTATTTGATTTGTATGCCTTGGTTTCTGGTGTCACGTTGTCGTGAGCCGGGAAGCTAACGGGCTGTCAGTGTCTCCGTAGCATAGCACCCGTCTTGTCAGGCTGCTGCTGAGGGTCGGGAGGGCGAAGTGTCGGAGCTGTAGTCTCCTCAAGAGACCTCCGAGATCCCAGAGACCTCCGAGACCTCCTCGGGGATCAGTATCCTCACCAACGCCCCCCCCCCCCCCCAGTCGGCCCGCCGTCAGAACGGAGCCCCCCTTCCCCCGGTCCCGTCTCCCCGCAGACTAGACCCCCGCCTCCCCCACGTTCTGGATCCGTCTTGAGACTAGTCCCCCACGTCCTGGATCCGTCTTGTGACAAGATCCCCACGTTCTGGATCCGACTTGAGACTAGAGACCCCCACCTTCTGGACTAGGAACCATTGCCCGCAGCGAGGCGTCATGTCGGGGAAAGATAAGGACAAGGATAAACCCGAGAAGCAGTCCACCACGGAGCGGCTCGTCAAAGGTGGGTGCATGGGGAGGGGTGGCGTGCAGCCATCGTCCGAGGGGGTGTTCATGCACATGAATTACGAGTTTTGTGGAGACCACCTGTGGCTCATGCGTTTGATGCCTGTCCTTTTTAGACATGTGTTTCGAGCAATGTGTTCTGTGTTTGACTGGGCGTCTTTGACGTGGGTTTTAATTGCGTGGTCAAATCCTAAAGGGAGGTGATGAGGGGGTTATAGGTGTTCCTCAATCTGGGGGCGTCCAGTTTATACTGATATTATTGAATACTGTGCATTGAGTCCCGAAGCCCATCCAGTTACATGTGCGGCAGTTTCAACATTTGTAGGGTGAAAATACAATTGTATATTGGATTCTAGGTATTCCAAATGTCTCGCTTTGTTCCCGATATTCGGGATCGTAGTCAAGTTGAAAGACCTTTTTCCTTAAATCCCTCTCCGGTTAATAATAATAATAAGCGGTTTCAAACATTTTGCCTAAGCCAAATGTGTGCGGATCTTCTCTGTGTCCCCCAACAACGCTGTCGATAGGCCAGCAGCGGTTGTAGTAATTAGCCGGGCAGGGTAGATTCCCGCACACACGGGGGTTTGTTATGGCCCAGCGGGACGTGTTGTCAGGGCGGGCCGCCCCCGGCCGAGCCAAGAACCCCCGGGGAGCGGCGTCACCTCGGGCCAACCCCCGCCCGCAGCCCCGTCTCTCTGGAAGGGCAGGGTATTACTGCGAGCGCACCGGGCCGGTCCGAGCCAGAGGGAGGGTGGAGAGGACTAAAGAGAGGGAGACCAGTGCCAGGGGATAGGAATGCTAAAGTGTGGGCCAGTAGGGAGCTTGGTGTGAGTTAATTGTGGAAAGAATCAACCCGGTGACGTCACACACGAGGAGTTGCGAGCGTGTTGGTGGCGGTGAAGAGGAGGTGGGTGGCAGGCACTGGGGTGCAGCAGTAGATATCCCAGTGTCACTGGGTGGGTAGGTAAGCAGGCCAGCTCCGATGCTGCCCCTAATGCTTTCTCACAATGAACTAGAACAACAAATAGCAGAGCGACAGCCAGATCAAATCCCCAGGCGGTGAGTGTTTTTTAGGGTGCCATCATTGGTTCATACCCAGCCTGTCATGCTTGCGCCCGCGGTGTATGTCGCCTGTTGATGTGAATTGAACTTGAACGCCTCCGTGTGTGTGTGTGTGTGTGTGTGTGTGTGTGTGTGTGTGTGTGTGTGTGTGTGCGCGTGTGCGTACACACACACATCCTGGCCCGACGGAGCTCCAGAAATAAACAGACTGAACCCAGTGAGGAACGTCTACTGCAGCCCTGCACGAGACGGAGACGACCAATCAGGTCCGGCCTGCCCCCTTAGGCCGGGGGGAGGAGGGGGAGGATAGGGGGGGGGAGGCAGGGTCGCCAGCATCACCCGGTGATAATGAGGACACCGTGAAGTGGACCTCGTGGTTGATCTGGCGTCAGCCCGCTTCATTTAGCGCCAACCAGCCCCATCTTTGTAATTCAATCCCCTCCATTGTGCGTGTTTGGACACAATAGGAAATGGATTCTAGACGCTCGCTCATATCATTATCTGAAACATTAGCATCCGCCCGGCGCCCGCCACAGCGCCGGAGCGTGGACGTGCTTTTGTTTCTTTCGTCGTGTTTGTTGTGGCGCCAGGCCCATGTTGTTGGTGATGGGATATCACGCCCCCCCCCCCCCCCCAGTATCTTATTAAAGCGGTTATAACAACCCATGTGCCGACTCCATTATGATTGGCTGGCAAAGGAGAGCGGAGACAGTTTCATCAGAGTGGTTTTACATAACCAGTGTCACCGCCACCGCAGCCATCGCTGACGGAGTCTTGGTGTCTGTAGGTGTGCAGAGAGACCGTGCCAGGCAACTGTCGCATGTTGTGTTTTATGCTGTCTTTTAACACAACTCTAAATCAGGTCCATTCCCCTGAGTGGATAGAGTGGTTAGCCTGTGTGTGTGTGTGTGTGTGTGTGTGTGTGTGTGTGTGTGTGTGTGTGTGTGTGTGTGTGTGTGTGTGTGTGTGTGTGTGTGTGTGTGTGTGTGTGTGTGTGTGTAAGTCCATACGCACTCCCTTGGGCATTATCGGTACATTTTTCAGGTGCAATTTGTTAGCTTGTTTTTATGTTCTACCAATATGGGTCGAGCTGTAAGCACGACGAGTCCGGCTTCTGCAAACCGGACCGGTATCCACGGACGCTGATGCCTTGAGAGGATGTCTTCTCCTAGGTTCTCCCCATCTCGCCTCCATCAGCGGCAGTCCAAGGCAGGCCTAAGGCCAGGCTAGCTTTTTACATAAATAGTGTGTGAAGATGAAAGCTGAAGCTAACAGAGGCTTTGTCTAATCTGTTCTTAAGGCCAGTACCTCAGCTTACAGTCAGCTTGGAGACCGCGTCTCATACGTCTGGGAGCACTTACCGTTTATTTATACCCCCCTCCTGCAAGCATGACAGCTTGTTCTGATCATAAAGTGGCCGGCTCGGAGCCGGGCTCCCCTCTCCATCCCTATGACAATCCAACCAGCTGCAGGTTGTGTTGTAACGAACCCACCGCCGTCACCAGCATTGCCACCAAACGCACTCCTGTGTGCGTGTGCGTGTGCTTGCGTGTGTGCGTGCACTGCTCACGGCCAGGGTTTGATTTGAACAGAGCTGAGGGGTTTCAAATCTAGGTCCGTCCTTCAAGCACCGTGTCATTCGAACCAGAGTGGTGGTGTGTGTGTGTGCAGTGCTGCCGTCTTGACAGTACACACTCATATACAGTCAGGAATATTGGGTTCAAATAAATATGTCTGAAGGATAAAGGTTTCACCACCCATCTGCACTTTGCGAGAGACTGTTTCAGTGCGAGTATGAAAGGCCTTTTGATATTGGCTGCCGTTGAAATCAATCGTATTTATTACTTTTTTATGCCGCTAGATTTAAGACCTGTATGACTTCTATCACCACCTTCAACAATGAAACCGTCACAGAGGGTGAGCCATGAAGGATGATTTATTATTCTATATCGTCTTGGCCAATAGAACCGTTCTGCGCTTATCAACATTTATTCAAACTTTTACAAATCATTCTGTAGCCTTGCAATCAAGAAGGGGTCATGTGGGCCAACAACAAAAACAGGGGCCCCAGAACCTATTGTGGTTTTTGGCTGACATAATTTGTTCAGAAATGCTCTTCTCTGCCCCCGAGTTCTGGTTAGTTCTGATGGTGTAGAGACTGGGGCGACAGCCGCTGTCCACAGTCAGACTAGACACCCTTAGACGGAGCTGCTCTCTAATGCCGTGCGTCTGATTTCTCTGGATAAGTCGATTTAGATGGCAGTGTTTGCTGAATGGCTGAACAGCAAAATAGTTTGTTTACTCTTCAGCCTCGGCCCAAGCCTTCCGTGAGCGAAATGCCCCCTCCACACAATACTAGGTAAACCGAATGCAGAGGTGCTACCGCCTTTTTGTCTCTGCTCCACACGCTCGCAGGCTCCCGCTCTGACGGCTGAGACAAAGCACTGGAAGCGTGTAAGGCTACTCTGCAATCAGACATCTTGTTGCTGATTGGCAACACACCTACACTAAAGCTCATTAGCGCCTCGTTCTCACACACTGTACGCTCCTCGTTTGGCCTGTGTGGGTTTGACAGCTTCCCCGGGAACGCGACTCTCCTCCTCTACTCTTGTTCGGCTCTTGAAGTGTTGCTTATCAGACAAGTGGCCCTGATCTCTGCTTGAGATGCAGCCTTTTTAAATGGCATTTTCAGGGCACAGGTTAGCCTAGATTTGCTAGCAATCGAAAGCCCCGCGAGTGGCTGTCAGTCACGCGAGCGGCTTCAAACGAGAACGGGGACCGGAGTTCTCTAGGGGCGGCTCTGTGCTGGTTTAGGATGCAACCGTGTCTGAGTGGGAGAGCTTTATTTTTACCGCCGTGCAGTGTATGATGCGTGCAGTGCTGTGGCCTAATAAACACACATCTCCCCATGACTGCGACGCGTTAACGTGGTGTCTGTGCTAATCGGTTGCGAGGAGGAGCTCGCCACGCATCGTTCCTGTTTCTGCTCTGAGCCGTCGGAGGAACCCTGTCCTTTAAGAGAACAACCTGGTCCCCTTCCTCAGTGATCTGTGTGAGAGGTATCGATGCAGATGTTCTGTACTGCGTGGTAACACACTTCCTGCAGGGAACCACAGACGCCGCCTCTGTCGTCCTTCTCCTTGCTCGCGGTTCGTGTCAGGGCCCACGGATGATAATTGTTTATACTTGGTTTAATTTATTCCAACATTAGTGAAACCAGTGCCCTTCGGGGAGGGGGGGGGTTTGAGTGCTGTTCTATCGGGACACACACGCAGCTGTGGAACCGGTTCTCCGGTTCTTGCGCGTCGCGGCACAATCACACCGGGTTCACGCGGGGCGACCAGACTTGGGTGTGTTTATTCAAACCAGCCGTGGCGTGCCCGTTTCCAAACAGGCCAGTCCTAAACGGGCCGCCGGCCCGGCCTCCCTTGTTGTTGCCTGCAGCTTTCTGAGGAACTCCTCTATCCAAACAACCTCCCCCTCCACACGGCCCCTCCCTGGTCCTCGGCAACGCACCACCGAGTGTGGAGGCCTTCGATGAACGCTTGTCCAGAGAATCGAATGCTTACATACTTTCAAATGTGCACAGCCTCCTCCATCATGGGTAGATGATACAAAGGCAGGATGCCATCCCTTTTTCAGACCAAGGGTGCACCGGAGTTCATCGCTAGAGGTTCATGGACTCATTTAAGGTCAAGTTGTGTTAGTTAAACTCGGTTTTCCTTGTAGTGTTCTTAATCTTGTCTGCGTGTTTTCCTCAGTCTGGTCTGTCATCTTTTTTATCTCTTAACCTTTAATTAATTATTTGGGTTTTTTTTTAGGCAGTACGTGGATTTTCCACCATTCCCTTCAGGAAACTAAAAAGGAAACTAAATTGGTTTACTATAAGAAGAGCTGCTGTTTCATCCTTCATTTGGAATTCTGCTTGGTTAATCTCTGTCCTTTAATGTCACGCTGTGTGAGCTGTAACTAGCCTCTCGCTGTGTGGGAGGCTAGTAAATTTGATCAGCTGGCAAATCACCATTTCAATTTCACAACTTTTAAGATGGAGTGCCAGACAAGACCAAAGGTCATCAATTTGTTAGAAATTGATGAAACACCAATAATTATTAAGTATGTACAGGAAAATAGGTAGTACTGTAGTACCAAAAATAAAAGTGATATTGGTTTGCGAGCATGCAGGCTGAGTGGCCCATGTCCATCTGTCCATAATGCCATCAGAGCTGCGCTGAAGACACCTCTACTATTACCGTGTGTGGGGTGCATTTTGAGGACTGAAGTGTATAATGGGAGTGTGGTTAGAGGCGTGAGTTTGAGGAGGGAGTTGTATTGGGCGAGAGTGAGGTGTCGGATGTAGCAACAGGTTTAAATAGAGAGGAGTGGTGTGGCTGGTAGGAGTGCAATTTGGGCGACTGAAGTCTGTTGGGAGTGAGGAGTGAGGTGTGTGTTTGGGGTGCAGTTTGAGGTGTGCTTTGGGCGTGCCGTTAGAGGAGTGAGTTGTGTGTTGGGCGTGCCGTTAGAGGAGTGAGGGGAGTACAGTGAGGTGTGTGTTATAGTGATGTCTGGTGTGCACGGAAGCATCCAGTGAGATGCAGCTGTTGCACTTCTGCTCTAGTATTGTTGCCGTTCAGCAGAAAGCGAACATCACAGAAGTTTTGACGGTGGCCCTCCAGAGATTGGGTCAGGCAAAGTCCCACAGGAACCAATAACGGACGGGAAAAATGAGCTCACAGAACCATAGCTAGCTGTTTGATTCAGCATGTGCATGTCATCTCCCGTTCATGTAACTGCATTTCGGGGTTCATCCCGTTGCACGTGACACGCGCCGCTGGCAGACCGCCGTACCATCACGCCTACCTCTCAGCAGGCCAGGAAACGTGGACGGGACAGGATCCAAATGAAAGAGTCGTAATGAACAGTAATGTAGTTATTCTAATGGGCTACGTTGACCTCCCTCTGTCCTCTCTCTCCTCTCCCCCCTCTTCCTCTATCCTCTCTCTTCTCCTCTATCTCTCTCTTCCTCTCTTCTCCTCTCCCCCCTCTTCCTCTATCCTCTCTCTTCTCCTCTATCTCTCTCTTCCCTTCTCCTCTCTTCTCCTATCCCCCCCGCTTCACTCTCTCTTCTCCTCTCCCCCCTCTTCTCTCTGTCTCTGTCTCTTCTTCTCTGTCTCTCTTCTCTCTCTCTCTTCTGTCTTTCTCTCTGTCACTGTCTCTCTCTCTGTCTCTCTCTCTCTCTCTCTCTCTCTCTCTCACTGTCACTGTCACTGTCACTGTCTCTTTCTCTCTCTCTCTCTCTCTCTCTCTCTCTCTCTCTCTCTCTCTCTCTCTCTCTCTCTCTCTCTCTCTCTCTCTCTCTCTCTCTCTCTCTCTCTCTCTCTCTCTCTCTCTCTCTCTCTCCCCCCTATAGCCGTCCCCTACCCGCCGCAGCAGAAGCTGACCATCAAGGAGCTGTTTGAGGATGGAAAGCCCAACCCGGAGGTCCTGCGGAACCATCTGGTGAAGGAGGGCCGTGTGGAGGAGGACGCCGCCCTCCGGATCATCAACGACGGGGCCAACATCCTGCGGCAGGAGAAGTGCATGCTGGAGGTGGACGCACCCATAACAGGTACACTTCAACGCAACTTTAGGGGCGTACTGGGACCCCCAGGCTCCAGGGGCCTCTTGGGACCTCCGGTGTTATGGACGGGGTCCCGTGTTGTTTTTAAACGTGCACGTAAACAAAGGTGACAAACATCTCTGAAAGGTGTTTATTAGGATGTGGGACACGTGAGAAGAAGTCAACCTATAAACACCAATAGACCTGAGATTCTTTAAACAAATCGGGGCAACGTCTTCATATTTGACATCCGGTCTGAATCACGTCATAAAAACACTGGAGCGCCGGGTATGACACAGGGGGAGCGGGCTTGAGGTTCTGCCTGTGGTCCACTCGAGGCATGTCCCCTGTTAGGATGAAGAGAGACACATTTCCCTTCATAAACAGAGATTAGAGGTTTAATCGTTCCTGTTGTCCGTTGTGTTTGATACAGTAGACTGGATTGTCCGTTGTGTTTGATACAGTAGACTGGATTGTGGTCTCTTAAAGACCTTGGTGGTGATATTCAGAAAGGCCTTTCCCTGATTAAAGTAGACATCTCAAAGGTTTTTGATTGAATAAATGTGTGTTTATTCAGAGTCTATCTAGAATGAGGTAACTCCATAGGGAATGAGCCTATTGCCCACTGATGAACGCCCTTCTATTTTCAGTGTAATGAATGATTGGCTGTCGTCTGCGACAATGTTCAGATCTCTGGGAAAAATAACTGCTTATTGCCAAAGAGAAGCACACTTGAAACTTCGAGATTGCATTTTTAAATAAAGGTTGAATACAAATTAAATATGGGAATGGATTTGATCAGTGGAGAGGCTAGAGTATTCTATTCCCAGCCAAAGGCTGTGGGGGTTTATTCCAATCATCCAGTCTAGCTGTAAGATACAAAGTAAATACTGTATATAAGCACGTTTATTTAGATCATAAAAGCAGCATCCATGATGTACACGTGGACTAACAGCAGCTGTAGCTCCGCCACACTGCGCAGGAAGAAAGGACAGAACCATGCTTCACCAAATGGTCTAGATCCCCCTGCGCAGGTCCAACAGGAGACGTAATGACACCAGCCATAAACCCGTAAACCGTACCCTAGAGACCCACAGGGTACACAGGCAGACGGCCCCGCTCGTGAAACCCTGGCCCGCCCTGGGGCCCTGGGGTCCCTGGGGCCGCGGGCACGGGCCACGGGCCCCCTGAATCCCACTTGAGCCCCTTGGAATAGTCCAGGATAGGGCTGGGTAAAAAAAATAGATTTAATCGATTTTGGATTGATTTATTTTACATTTTGCAATATCGATTCATAGGGCATGAGTTTGATTATTAATTTTTATTTTATTTTTTTGTTGCCATTATTATTATTTTTGCACTTTAATAAACAATGCCTCAATGCAATTTGCAGTGATGGAATGTTGTTCATGTACACTTTCACTTGCAATTCCTTTCTAATTTCAAAATTGCCCTTTTGCGACTTGAGACAGTTTTGTTTACAGCTCAAGTTTAAACTGTCCAATTTACAAGTTTGCACTTAAAACCTGTGGTTTAAGATGAAGAGAAAAAATAAAGTACATTTGTATTTAGCACCACAGTTGAGTCATTTCCATTATTTAAGAGCAGATTGAATCAAATCGTGATTAATCCTTATACCTTAGGAAATTGGCCACAATACCCAGCCCTAGTCCAGGAGGTTCTCCCCTAGAAAGAGATCTCTGCTCCCTGGTCACGGGACACGTGGTAGCCATAGCTTTGATTCAAACCAGGAAGACGCTGCAAGAAATCACTTTCTTGTCCAGAATACTTTAAGTGCTATTTGAAATGTGATGCTGTAGATTTGAGCCGTAAAGGCCTGTGTGCTATATGTATATGTGTATGAATAGAATTGAGTATCTTTTTGTCTTGAAGAGTTTCATTAACATTTCGCCATATGTCAGCGAAGCCTATATTTAGTCCTTTATATAACTGTACACAGCAGGGCTCTGATGTTTGCATATCGGTTTCAATAGGGATGGGGAGGTTTATTTTAACCGCGGTGCATTGGGCTTGTCGTTGCAGTATGCGGCGACGTCCACGGCCAGTTCTTTGACCTTATGAAGCTCTTTGAAGTGGGCGGGTCCCCCAGCACCACGCGCTATCTCTTCCTCGGAGACTACGTGGACCGGGGATACTTCAGTATTGAGGTAAGGACTCCCGCCGCCGCTACGCTAACAGCTGCCGCTGGATGGCTCCGGCTGGGGCCGGACGGCTAGCCCGGCAGCCCTGGTTGTTATGGCCAGCTGGTAACCGGAAGGTTGCTAGTTTGATCCCTGGCCCCTCCTAGCAGAGTGTCGAGGGGTCCCTGAGCAAGACGCCTCACCCTGACTGCTCCTGACGAGCTGGCTGTCGCCTTGCAAGGCTGCCACCGCCGTCGGTGTGTGAATGTTTGCAAGAACGGGTGAATGTTAGGCAATATTTCACCACTGGTTAGAGAAGAACTGTATAAATGCAGTCCATTTACCATTTATTCTAAAGTCGTGAGGTAAGCTCTTGGGTCTCACTGCCTGCAGAGACAGCGAGCTATGTGGCAGAGCAGAGAGGGCCAGCACTAATATATTCACCCATCCTTGCACACATTCACACCGACGGCGGTGTCAACCACGCAGGGCGACAGCCGGCTCGTCGGGGGCAGTGGGGGTGAGGTGCCTTGCCCAGGGGCCCCTTGACACTCAGCTAGGAGGAGCCTGTGGGATCGAACTAGCAACCTGCCTGTTGCTCTATATCCTGAGCCACCATGCCGCCCCAAACGCAGGACGTTTCCCGGTGCCCCTGTGTGCGAACGGCTTCTTGAACGCGGCCGTTTTGTCCTTGGAGTTAGACCTGTCCAGCGTGATTGACTGATGGGGTATAAATGGCGCCGACTCGGAGGGGGGATGCTCGCTCACTTGTTCTGCAGCGTTCGGACAAAGGGGGATATGAGCTGCCATCCTGATGCGCCGTCACCGTCTGTCTCGGCCCCGGCCTCAGGCGCGCATGTCAATCTGGGTCATGGCATTATTATCTCATCAATGGCAGCGGGTGAGGACTTCAGAAGTGAAAGTTTTCATAAACTAGGGCTAAGCGGAAGGCATTCCACGTTCACAGAATGTAGCCCAGCTCCGAGAGTTTCTGGTACACGGGGGTAATTGGGTTCTCCCCCCAACACACTTCCTGAACCGGGTTAAAGCGCGTTCCATATTGACACAGTCCTGAACGCAGCGACCCGGGGTCGAATCCTGCCATTCAGGACTCATCTGCGGCATGTCCTCCCTCTATCTCCCATACCTTCCTCTCTATCTCTCTCTATGATAAATCATAAAAACATGCAGCAATAAATCTTGAGAAACTCCAAGCTAGCACCTCCTCCCGGTCCCAAACCGAGCAGTGTTAAGGAAACATCGCGTCACCCCATCGCCAAGCGCTCCAAACTAAAGTGCTGAGCTCAGTGCTTTGATGCCCTGAGCCGTTCTGATCAGAATCATGTGTGTTGGGGTTCAGACCCCATTACCTCAGCAGACGACGGGCGTTCTGAGGTGGAGACAGCGCTAGCGTTAGCGATACAGACGTAGGCCGGCTACGACAGCTGCAGCTCGATGAGAAGCTGTCAAACACGGAGAGAGATCGCCGTGTGTCGCCACTGGCTCAACTAACGGGTGTTCGCTCCGTGGAGAGACATTATTCTGAATATGATGCATTAATATACAATATTTTATAGAAAAGAAGTAAGTGTTATGAATATTCTGCATTAATACACATCGTGTGACAGAAAAGAACCAGCATTATGTATATGATGCACTAATGCAAAGCATGTGATAGAAAAGAAGCCTTCAGTATTATGAATAATCTACATAAATATACATCATGTGACTGAAAAGGAGCAGCATTATGAATATGATGCATTAATAAACATTGTGTGACAGAAAAGAAGCAGTATTCTGAATATTCTGCATTAATACAAATTACGTGATAGAAAAGAAGCATTCAGTTTTATGAATAATCTACATTAATACACATCATTTGACAGAAAAGAAGCGGTATTGTGAATAATCTGCAATAATTAAATTCATGTGAACGGCAGAGAAGCAGTATGATGAATATTCTGCATTAATACACATTATGGGACGGAAAATAAGCGGTATTCCGAACGATACACAACGTTACGACGACGCTTCCTTCATTTCATCTCCTGAATAGAGATCAGCGGGCCGTGGTGGTGGACGAGGGTAAACGTTGGACCAGCCAGAGCCTGATGGCGTCCTGTTTGGGCTAGTGTGTCTCCTACCGGTGCAGGGAGAGTGCACGGTGGGTGATGCCAGGCTACACAGCGCTCGTGTCGTTGCGCATCGCGCCGCACGCCTGGCGGGGCGATGCGTGGGGGGTGGGTCGTGCGTGGGGGGGGTGGGGGTGGGCTTGTGATGTCCGCTGGGCATGGCTGGGTTTGCGGAGGTGGCTCAAATGTCAGGGATAAAAAGCAGGTGAGAGCGAAAGGGCACGGGGGGGGGTGGGGGGGGGAGGCCGCGTCGCGTCGCCAAGCACCCACGCACGTGCCGCCCACGCAGGGTAGGGGGCACGGCAGACCCAGGAGGAGGTCCAGCGAGACAGAAGCAGTAGCCACTGCAGGACCCCCCCCGGGGCAGGTGTTAGGAGGGCACCTTCCTCTGGTCGTGTTTAAGAGTTGAAGGGAGGGGGTGGGTGTGTGGGGTAGAGGGTGGAGGAGGGGGGCTCATAAGAAGCAAGATTTTCCAGAGGAAGCCCCTTCCCGGTGTGACTCAGACCTCGGAAGCACAAAGGGCCGTTGTAGGGAAAACATGGATGCCGGCGGAGGTGTGGTTGTCTTGGTAACGTAAAGATTGACTCACACTTTGTTTTCCAAGGTGGCGTATTACCTTTTCGGTGGCGCCGGGAGTTTGTAGTGGGTTCCAGAATACACACACACAACGTGTGAGCCATTCCCTCCCTGTGTGGGAGGCGGGCTCCGTCCCCCCCACCCACCCTTGTCTGCCAGGGATGTCTCGCTCACGGCGGGGCCCCGGCTTGAGGGCCCGTTACTGGGCTCTACACGGCGTCGGGATGGGTGGCTTTCAGAGAAGAGCCAGCCAGCCAGCGCTGCTGCTGCTGCTGCTGCTGCCGCCGCACGTAGCTCCGAGGCCATTTGCTTATTGTCTAACGCCCACGCTGCTGGCAGTATGAGTGGGAGGGAGGGAGGGAGGGAGGGAGAGAGGGGGAGAGGAGGGAGGGAGGGAGGGAGGAGGGAGGGAGAGACTCCTTCAAACCCTAGCCTCCTCTCATTTAACGGCGCTGATGTGGATAGACACACACAGACACATATAAACAGAGGCGCGCTCTCGCTCTTCTTTGTCTGTGTTATCTTACACAAGCCCACACCTGCTCCACCCCCCCCCCCCCTTGGTTACCTTGGCATCCCGTTGTCAAGACTTAATGGCAGGCTGTGGAGCTCGCATGTTAATGGAGAGGAGGAGGAGGAGGAGGAGGAGGGGGAGAGGAGGTGGAGGAAGAGGAGAGGAGGGGTGAGGAGGGGAGGAAGGAGGGTGGAGAGTAGAGGAGGGGGAGGAGGAGGAGGAGGAGCAGAGTAGAGGAGGGGGAGGAGGGGAGGAAGGGGTGGAGGTAGAGGAGGGGAGGAGGAGGAGCAGAGTAGAGGAGGAGGAGGAGGAGGGAGTGAGGGAGGATGGGTGAGTGTAGGGGGAGGAGGAGGAGGAGTAGAGGAGGGGGAGGAGGAGTAGACAAGGGGGAGGAGGAGAGAGGAGGGGGAGGAGAAGGAGCAGGGTGGAGGAGGGGGGGGAGGAGAGAGCAGCAGGGTGGAGGAGGAAGAGCAGCAGCAGAGTGGAGGAGGAGGAGCAGCAGGGTGGAGGAGGAGGAGCAGCAGGGTGGAGGAGGAGGAGGAGCAGCAGGGTGGAGGAGGAGGAGGAGCAGCAGGGTGGAGGAGGAGGAGGAGCAGGGTGGAGGAGGAGAGGAGGGCGCTGACGAGATGCAGTATCTGAAGCCTCCCAGCTCATTTGGATTGTAAATGTTTCGCCGGCTTTCAAGCGGCCGTGCTCGTGACCGACGCCATCCTGGACGGTGCTCCGGGTTGCTCTTCAAAGCGTCTCTGGCGGTGTGTTGGTTCTGATTGGGAGTGAGGCGGGGGTATTATCATATTGGCTGGACAAAAGGACGCTGACGTTCTCTATAACGTGTTGGGTGGGTGCGAGTGAAGATCTATTTGGTCCTCGTGACCTTTGTCCTGGGCTCCATCGCGCTATGATGGAGTACCTGGATGTAGTTGTACATTTCTTCACGTTTTTAACTTGTACTACTACAGCACAGCCGAATAAAGTACGCCGTATCTCATCCAAGAAGCTATGATTGATTTGATGGATTTTTCTATAATTATAGTGTCTTACATCATAAATGATTTAATCTAAAACATCGTGTCACAAAGCTTAAAGTCAACAGCTCTTAATGCGTTTCAAAACACTTTGTAACCTGGATGGTGCCTTGTGTGGACATCCCTATAGCGGTCGTTACTTTAAGACATGTGGCCCTTCATTTGATGAGCACAATGTTTGACGTTTGTCTCCCCAGTGCGTGCTCTACCGCTGGTAATGTGTGATGTTAACGTGATGTTGATGTTAACGTGTGACGTTAGCTTAACCAGTTCGTGCTCTACCGCTGGTCTCTGTTGATCTGATGTGATGTTAACGTGTGATGTTAGCGTGTGATGTTAACGTGTGACGTTAGCTTAACCAGTTCGTGCTCTACCGCTGGTCTGTTAACGTGATGATGAACGTTGATGTTAACGTGTGACGTTAGCTTAACCAGTTCGTGCTCTACCGCTGGTCTCTGTTGATCTGATGTGATGTTAACATGTGATGTTAACGTGTGACGTTAGTTTAACCAGTTTGTGCTCTACCGCTGGTCTCTGTTGATCTGATGTGATGTTAACGTGTGATGATTGTCTTCTCCAATGTATGCTCTACCTCTGGTCTCTGATGTGATGTTAACATGTGATGTTAACATGGTAATGTTCTCCCCCCCCCCAGTGCGTGCTCTACCTCTGGTCCCTGAAGATCAACCATCCCAACACGCTGTTCCTGCTGCGCGGGAACCACGAGTGCCGCCACCTCACAGAGTACTTCACCTTCAAGCAGGAATGTAAGTACCCCGCCCACCTGCTGCTCAAAGGCACCCGGGCAGTGGGAGGGGACTCGACCACGGCCACAGCCGTCGGGGGTGCCCTGTGTCCACTGTCCGGGGGGAGGCTGTGCCCCCGTGGTCAAGGCTCTTGAGCGGACTCACTAGGGCTGGGCGATCAGTCGAATTTTGATCGTGGTTTCCATTTTAGCGTCAAACGATCACAACGTTAACGTAACCAATTTTTATCTATTTTTTATTTTATTTTATGTTTTATAGAAAGGGCAGAACAGCTGGATAAAAATCTGTACATGATTTTTAGATTGGAACATTTTCTTTTTGACTATTTTGTGTATTTTTTTACGGCGAAATTTCAAAGTTCTCAGTTTCAATGTTTTTTTTTAGGAGAGACATGCTGAATAAATGCAACATGTTTTTAAA
>OLKM01001117.1:105000-155000 GCA_900291075.1 Melanogrammus aeglefinus
ATCGCTGGCCAGCCAGAAGTTCACATTATGAGGTCAACTGGTTGGCTTTGATCTGTATCTGTAACGGGTTTCTCTGTCTCGGTCTCTCTTTCTGTCTCTCTGTCTCTGTTTCTGTCTCTCTCTCTTTGCCTCTTACTCTCTGTCTCTCTATCACAGCTATGCAGCAGTGTGTGACTTCTTGGTAAACAACAACTTGTTGTCGGTGATACGAGCCCATGAAGCACAAGACGCCGGGTAAGCTTCTCTCCCTCCCACATGGTGTCATGCTGTAGCTTCCTCCAGGCTAACAGGATAACCAGCGAACCACTGCTTCTTCTTCCAGGTATCGCATGTACCGCAAGAGCCAGACCACGGGCTTCCCCTCTCTGATCACCATCTTCTCAGCCCCTAATTACCTGGACGTGTACAACAACAAAGGTCTGCCCACAACGCTCCCCCTTTCCTTTAGCTCTGTTGATGGTGAGCTCTCTCTCTGACAAGAGAGTGAATTCAGACGATGTCATTAAGGGGGCGCACTCCTCTTGGTGAATTCAGACGATGTCATTAAGGGGGCGCACTCCTCTTGGTGAATTCAGACGATGTCATTAAGGGGGCGCACTCCTCTTGGTGAATTCAGACGAATGTCATTAAGGGGGCGCACTCCTCTTCTTGGTGAATTCAGACGATGTCATTAAAGGGGGCGCACATCCTCTTTGTGAATTCAGACGATGTCATTAAGGGGGCGCACTCCTCTTGGTGAATTCAGACGATGTCATTAAGGGGGCGCACTCCTCTTGTGTGAATTCAGACGATGTCATTAAGGGGGCGCACTCCTCTTGGTGAATTCAGACGATGTCATTAAGGGGGCGCACTCCTCTTGGTGAATTCAGACGATGTCATTAAGGGGGCGCACTCCTCTTGGTGAATTCAGACGATGTCATTAAGGGGGCGCACTCCTCTTGGTGAATTCAGACGATGTCATTAAGGGGGCGCACTCCTCTTGGTGAATTCAGACGATGTCATTAAGGGTTTGCAATCCTTGGAATGAATTCAGATGTCAATAATTCCCTTCCCTTCCCTTATCCCTTCTCTATGTGAGTGACGGTCTCGTCTGTGTGGGGCTGGTGCTCTGTGTGGTGCTGGGCTGAACTGGGCTGTGGTGTTGGCTTGTTGTCCCCCCTCCCAGCGGCTGTGTTGAAGTACGAGAACAACGTGATGAACATCCGCCAGTTCAACTGCTCCCCCCACCCGTACTGGCTACCCAACTTCATGGACGTCTTCACCTGGTCCCTGCCCTTTGTGGGCGAGAAGGGTGAGGAGATGGAGGCCTCCTACAGAGAGGGATGGCTGATGTTTGCTCGGATACATTCATTGGCCTTCGATTATAGGGCATCATTTTAAGATGATTCCTTAAGCTGTCTCTTGAAGTTTCACATAGTCAGTGCTTCGTCTGTAAAGCTCTGTAAACGTCTTTGTTTATCAGGTTCATCCGTTAATAGCGGTCCAAGGCCAAAGCTGCCTTACTCAATGTTTCAAACACACTGCTGGCCTTGTGAGGGCCAATGCACGCAGCAGGAACATCATGTCTAATCTCAAGTGTCCCTTCCCCCCTCAGTGACGGAGATGCTGGTGAACGTCCTCAACATCTGCTCCGACGACGAGCTCATGTCGGAGATAGACGACCAGTGTGAAGGTGAGGGCCTGGACAGGAATCAAGTCCTAAGCCTCTTCTATCAGCAGCCTCTGTAATAGTCTCTGTAATAGTCTCTCTGTAGCAGCCTCTGTTATAGTCTCTCTACCAGCCTCTGTAGTTGTCTCTGTTATAGTCTCTCTCTAGCAGCCTCTGTAATAGTCTCTCTGTAGCAGCCTCTGTAATAGTCTCTCTCTAGCAGCCTCTGTAATAGTCTCTACCAGCCTCTGTAGTAGTCTCTGTAATAGTCTCTCTGTAGCAGCCTCTGTTATAGTCTCTCTCTAGCAGCCTCTGTAGTTGTCTCTGTTATAGTCTCTCTGTAGCAGCCTCTGTAATAGTCTCTACCAGCCTCTGTAGTAGTCTCTGTAATAGTCTCTCTGTAGCAGCCTCTGTTATAGTCTGTTATTGTCTCTCTGTAGCAGCCTCTGTTATAGTCTGTTATTGTCTCTCTGTAGCAGCCTCTGTTATAGTCTCTCTGTAGCAGCCTCTGTTAGTAGTCTCTCTGTAGTAGCCTCTGTAGTAGTCTCTGTTATAGTCTCTCTGTAGTAGTCTCTGTTATAGTCTCTCTGTAGCAGCCTCTGTAATAGTCTCTGTTATAGTCTCTCTGTAGCAGCCTCTGTTATAGTCTCTCTGTAGCAGCCTCTGTAACTGCCCTAAGCGTCTACTATCAGGAGCCAGCCCAAAGCCAGTCACATGGTGTGTAATCCTTCTTCCCGCTACAGTCCCAAAGGGCTTCACCTGACCACGCTCAGATTAGCTGTCCCTGAGGATAGAGTGAGATCTCAGCCCGGGTCCCGTAGAATTGGACTATAGGGGTCTAATGTTGTTCTGCTGAGGTCCACCCGCGGGTGTCTTAATGCTGTGTTAGCGGTAGCGTGGGCGTGTCTTAACGCTGTGTTAGCGGTAGCGTGGGCGTGTCTTAACGCTGTGTAAGCGGTAGCGTGGGCGTGTCTTAGCAGTAGCGTGGGCGTGTCTTAGCGGTAGCGTGGGCATGTTTTAACGCTGTTTTGGTGTGGGTTTGTCTTAACGCTGTGTTAGCGTGGGCGTGTCTTAACGCTGTGTTAGCGTGGGCGTGTCTTAACGCTGTTTTGTCGTGGGTTTGTCTTAACGCTGTGTTAGCGTGGGCGTGTCTTAACGCTGTGTTAGCGTGGGCGTGTCTTAACGCTGTGTTAGCGGTAGCGTCCTAAAGCTGTGTTAGCGTAGGCGTGGTCTAAACGCTGTGTTAGCCGTAGCGTGGCGTGGTCTAAACGCTGTGTTAGTGGTAGCGTGTGCGTGGTCTAAACGCTGTCTTAGCGGTATCGTGGCGTGTCTTAACACTGGGTTAGCGGTAGCGTGGGCGTGGTCTAAACGCTGTGTTAGCCGTAGCGTAGGCGTGTCTTAACGCTGTGTTAGCAGTAGCATGGGCGTGGTCTGAGCGCTCCTCTTCCTGTTGTAGGCGGGGCGTCGGCGATGCGTAAGGAGGTGATCCGGAACAAGATCCGCGCCGTGGGGAAGATGGCGCGCGTCTTCTCGGTGCTCAGGTACGGCCTTCTCTCTGTTCCCCTCTTCGACAATGTGCTTTTTTCCTGGAAATTTAAGACCAAAGTGTGTGCCTGTAGAGGAACCCTCGCTATGCAGAGTTATGGCTCTAAAAGCTCAGCCCCGGCGCTGCGATGAGTCACGCTGGTTTTGGCCCACATAATAACGTTAGTCATTTATCTGACGTTAACTCTGAGACTCCCGGCCTGGGGATGACCGCAGCCCCCTGTCTCCTCCACTATGGCCGCTGTCTGGGATACTGCCTCTGGTTCACCAAACAGACTCATCATCCCTCTTTGGGAAAGTGGCTAGACTCTAAACTATTTAGGGAGGCTCAACACAACTCTCAATACATCCGGTGTCAAGGGACGAAATGACGGGGTGTGTGTGTGTGTGTGTGTGTGTGTGTGTGTGTGTGTGTGTGTGTGTGTGTGGTGTGTGTGTGTGTGTGTGATGGGACTGGTTGTGTGTGGTCTCTCTCTCTCTCTACCCTCCAGGGAGGAGAGTGAAAGCGTGCTGACCCTGAAGGGGCTGACCCCCACGGGTACCCTCCCTGTGGGGGTTCTGTCGGGTGGCAAGCAGACCATCGAGACGGGTAGGTGTCCTGCGTGCCCCTTGAACCCTCCCCCATCACACTTCCCCTGTCACTCAGTGGCTCTCCTGGTGTGAGTACTGATGGAGGGGGGAGGGGGTTACCTGGGTACCCTGACCTGGACCCCCTGAGCATGATGTGTGTGTGTCCCCCCCCCCCCCCCAAACAGAAACCCAACCTACCTCCAGCGAGTAGCTAGCGACCTTGCTCGGCCTTTTGATGAGTCAATAGACCAATAAAGCTCTCCTACAGGCAGCCATCTTGGTTTGTTGGGGGGGCGAACCTTCTAGCCTTCGTGGAAAATCTTGGAAGTTCATTCTAGATTAGCTCCCTTGGGTGGGAATTGTCATGATTCCCAAAGATCCCAGAAGGTATTTCCGCTCAACCAACCAAGATGGCGGCCGGGTGGATGAGGTCCCATCCAACCACCACCGCAGTCCTTTTGAGTATCGCCCGCACGTCGGGGACTACCACCCTGTTCTAGCACCCAACAGGGGGGTCGCATGGAACCAGAAACAACTGGCACACAAACTGGGATCCCGAAAAACCTAGTGGGGCAGTAAACGCTAACATGTAAAACACACCCCACCAGCGGGGCGGGTCGCCCCATTCTCTCTAATGCACCTCTTTCTCGCCCTCTCACTCGCCTTCACTCTCTCGCTCTTTCACTCTCTCTTTCTCTCGTCCTCTCACTTTCTCTCACTCTTGCTCTTTCTCTCTTACTCTATGTCTCGGTCTCTCTCCCTCTCTCCCTCTCTCCCTCTCTCCCTCTCTGTATTCCTTAATAGAACATTAACACTAACCATGTCTTGCCTCCGAGCCCTCCAGTCCTGCCCCAGCTCTGTTTACAGGCCTGTGGTTGGGCCCGGGGACTGGGCTGGGTCGGGGGGGGGGGGGGTGTGTGAACCGTAGCCCCTGAGTCCTGCGCTGGATAGCGGAGGAGCCTCGTAAAAGCAGCCCTGGGCTGAGAGGCAGAGTAGCGTTCCTGGTGACACCATTGATTTGGCTCCAGCCCTCGATCGACCAACCCCTCAAGGCTCCTGCCAGGGCAGAAAATAAACACAAAATCAGGAGGGGTTCTGTGTGAAACTCGATGAGTCTTTTCAAGACACTCAAACACAAGTTAAGCTGGTGGTTGTCATCAGGATGTGATGTGGCCTTGTTGCTGTTTGGATGAGGCCTCACCCACTCTCTATGGACCTCATCCACCCTGCCGGCGGCCATCTTGGTTCACTCTTGTGGCCATCTTGGTTCTTGGCGCTGTCTGTGTGGGGGAGCTGAAGAAGCACTCAGTTAGTGTCTGGAGCCTTTGTTTAGAACCAAGATGGCCACTAGTTGAATCAGGCCAAAGGACGAGCAGTTCAGAGCTCATCAGCTATTCTGTAATACCCAGAGCCGGGCCCTTTTGAAGGGGGGAGTCAGGGGGGGAGTCAGGGGGTCGGCCCCCCGTCTCCTGGGGCAACCCCTGTCCTGCTTCCTCTCTTGATCAGAAGGTCGACCCCCGACCTCTCCGCGGCTGGAGGCTGAAGCTCTGACCCTTTGTAGAGGGGTCTGTTCAGGGGGGCCGCCGCGTTGGGCGGTCCTATAAATGGCCGGTCCTCTAAATGGCCGCTGGAAGCGCTTTACAATACTGCCCGACGTTCACCCATTCATGCACACAGTCACACACTCCACCACGCAGGGCGACAGCCAGCTCGTCAGGGAGCAGCAGTCAGGGCAGGTGTCTCGCTCAGGGACACCTCGACACTCCGCTAGGAGGAGCCGGGGGTGGAACCAGCAACCCTCTGGGTACAAGCCAACCCGCTCGACCCCCTGAGCCACACGCCGCCCCTGCATGCGAGCACTGCTTCATAACAACCGCCGTCTGCAACATCAGAGCGCGACTCCTCCCCTTTTAAAACACTCATCAGAAGTGCATCCCGCCCTCCCTGCCCCTGAGCAAGGCATTGATCTCACACGGTACCCGGTCTCTTATCTGAGGCAGGGTGGGTCCCTACTCATCCTAGTGCGTCCTCTGGTGAGGGTGAGACCGTTTCTGAGGTCCCAGCCCCACACGGATAACCTGACTCTGGCCAGATGAATTCGTTCCACCTCGCTCCACTCATCCATCTGGGATCATTCCATTGGAGAGGTGTTTTAGAAGGCTGGGCCTCATCAAAAATCCTTGCATATGATTGGGTAAACCACTTGTCCGTCATCTTTATTGACGCGCGACTTCAACCACTCGCATCGAAACCAACCCGTGACGCTGAAGAGAGCGTTCTCTGATGTTCTTTAAAGAAAGAATATCCGCAAGATTAGACAACAACGGATGAAATTGGGAGCTAGGTGGAACGAAGTTCATCTGGCGAGAGTCGGGTGAGCACACGGACCCACTGGGCTGAGGTCTGAGAGGGGCTTTAATCACGCTCTGGCCATCACAGAATCCAGAATCCAAACGCAGAGACGCATGCCCTCGTCCTGAAGCCATTAGGTCTTATTTACATCGTGTGCTGAAATGTGGAAATCGTACGATATTCTCTGTGTTAACCCGAGTGCTGTAACTGCGTGTTTCCATCGGCTTCCCTGCCCTCTCCTTCCACCTTCCCCTGCCGCTACGCCTAAGCCCTCATAACCCTTTAACACCCACATCTTGCCCTGTAGGGCTTCAATCCCCTCTCCTCCACCCTCCACCTCCATGCAGCCAACTCTGTCCTGGATAACAACCCTGTTCAAACTCATCTGAACTAATACCATCCGGGAGTCTGGAGCCAACTCAATTAGCGTTGTTTTATCTAATCAATTAGATTTTCATCTAATTCCAGTTGATCTTGAGGTTCAATATAACTATTAAGCGTGCAAAGACTTAAAATACTTGAGCTGAATCATTTTTTTTATGCGTCCGTACAAAACAAATGCGACCCTCAATGTATTGACCCAAGGAATAATAATAATGACGATCTACGAGGAATACTGCGGCGTGAACGACATTAAGCCCCCCCCCCCTGGTTATATTTAACAGGGGGGGTATGTGGTGTGATGGGACCTGCCCTATTCTGTGCCTTCTGCCCTTTATCCCGCGCTGGGCTGCGGAGGGCCGCCGGTAACGTGATATGACTGTTTTTACATTGCTATCTCTGGCTGCCTTTGACGGTTCCCCTTTCTTGTCCCCCCCTCCCCCTTCTCTCCCCCTTCTCTCCCCCTTCTCTCCCCTCGACAACTGTTATTAACATAGCCACCATTGAGGCGGTGGAGGCCAAAGGTATGAGTAGTGCCCGGGGGTTATGCACCCCCCACCCCCCTACCCTAAGCTGCTTCCTCTGTGTGTGTCTTGTTCACCCCTTAATACAGTCGCCACCTTTTAAGAGACGCCTTGTACGTTCATGTTTCGTGTTGTTTGTAATTTTGTTTTATTATAATTCTCCCTCCGTGTGCGTGTGTGCGTGTGCGTGTGTGTGTGTTTCCTGTTAGTGTGTGTGTGTTTCCTGTTAGTGTGTGTGAGCTTGCCTGTGTGTGTGTGTGAGCTTGCCTGTGTGTGTGTGTGTGTGTTTCCTGTTAGTGTGTGTGTGTTTCCTGTTAGTGTGTGTGAGCTTGCCTGTGTGTGTGTGTGAGCTTGTGTGTGTGTGTGTTTCCTGTTAGTGTGTGTGTGAGCTTGCCTGTGTGTGTGTGTGTGTGTGTGTGTGTGTGTGTGTGTGTGTGTGTGAATGCGCGCGCGTGTCCCAGCCTCAGTATTACTGCGTGTTTACATCAAGTGGTCCTCTCTTGCATCACCAGCGGCTGACGGGAACAGTCCTCCCTCCTCGAATGCTAGAGCTTGCACAGCCGCTTAAGCTAGCCCCGTGACACGGGGCGCGTGCGCTTAGCGCTGTGCTGTGGCTACGCTACAAGCTACCGACGCTCACAAGCAGAGCTAACGATACCAATCCAACGAGAGCCTGGCATTATGGTCTCGATCTAAAAGTGACCCCCGGGTCGGACCCCCCCCCCCCCCCCGCGGTGATGTCCAGGGGTCCAGCCGGCCCTCAAGAATAGACCGGGAGAAGGTTGTGGTTTATAATACCCCCCTCGTAAACGGAGCGGGCGTGGCCTTTGGGGGGGTGGGGAGGAGTTTGTGCTTCTCTGTGGGTGATCCAGAAACACAGCAGGGTGCTGGGCAGAACGGGGCTGACCGCCGGGGTCACGTGGCCGCCGGGACCTCCCCCCACCCCCCCCCCCCCCCCTCCTCCTCCAGAGGGAAAAGCCCTAAGCCAGGGCCTAGCGGGATAAGGTCAGGGACCTCGGGCCAGCGCTATTTTCAGAGGCTAATCCCGTTAGGCTGTCTCGGCGTGTGCTGCTGCCCCCGCCTGTTGGAGCCACCACCACCACCACCTCCTCCTCCGAAAGGAGGAGGAGGTGGTGGTGGTGGAGGCTCCAACAGGCGGGGGCAGCAGCACCGACGCCGGTGGTGGTGGTGGTGGTGGTGGTGGTGGGGAAGGCCCCGTCAGGTGGGGGCGGCAAACAGGTGTCTGCCGCCCCCACTCTTTTGGAGCGTTCACCATCACCACCTCCTCCACCACCTCGGAATCTCCCAATCCACGAGAGGAGGATGTGGTGGTTGGGGGGTTGTGGGCTCCAACAGCTGTGCTGCTGCCCCTCCCTGTTGAAGCATCCACCGCCACCACCACCTCCACCACGTCCTCCGTGACGAGGAGGTGTCCCCACCCCCCCCACCACCCCCCCAACCTGTTGGAGCCTTCGTCCACCTCCTCCTCGTCTGAGACGTAGGGGTCCTGCGGTAGGTAATGCGTCTCAAGACCCCCCCCCGCCCAGGGAGGGGCTTATGAGAGACCCACCCATTGGGGCGGTCAGGAGCCCGGAGCTGACACTGTATTGGAGGGAACGCAGCCCCCGTCTTAACTGCTGATTGGTCGGGTCCAGGCTGCTTAGGATCCAGAGACGGGCTATGTACAGGGGAGGGGGCCACTTTATCAGGGTACCTTTATCCACATCCGGTAGCTCTGGGGCCACACAGCCTGACCACTATCCTGACCTCCCTGGTGATGCAAGAGTCCCCCCATGTTGTCACTCTGTCTCTCTGTCGCTGTGTCATCCTGTCGCTCTCAGTCTCTCGACATCCCTCAGTCTCTCTGCCTCTGTCCTCTCTCTGTGTCTCTCTCTTTCTTTCTCTTTCTCCGTCTCTCTGTCCACACCCATCTCTGTTTCTCTCAACCTGTCTAGCTGTTTCTCTCCCCCCCCCCTCTCTGTCTCTCTGCCTGTCTCTCTCCCTCCCCTCTCTCTGTGTCTCTCTCTCCCTGTCTCTCTCCCTCCCCTCTCTCTGTGTCTTTCCCTGTCTCTCTCCCCCTCTCTCTCTGTCGCCCCTCTCTCTCTTCCTCTCTATCTCGCCCTCTCTCTCTGGCTTGCCCCCTCTCGCCTCTCTCTCTCTCTCTCTCTCTCTCTCTCTCTCTCTCTCTCTCTCTCTCTCTCTCTCTCTCTCTCTCTCTCTCTCTCTCTCTCTCTCTCTCTCTCTCTCTCTCTCTCTCTCTCTCTCTCTCTCTCTCTCTTCTCTCTCTCTCCTCTCTCTCTCTTCTCCCTCTGCTCCCTCTCCTCTCTGTCTCTCGCTCTTTCTCCCCTACCCTCTCTGCCTCTCTCCCCTACCCTCTGTCTCTAGCTGTAGCTCTCCCGCCCCTCTCTCTCTCTCTCTCTCCCTCCCCCCCCATTCTCTCTACCCTCTCTGTCACTAGCTGTAGCTCGCCCTCTCTCTCTCTCTCTCCCCCTCTCACACTACCCTCTATGTGTCTAGCTGTAGCTCGCCCTCCCCTAGGTGTTGCTGTGTTACTTAATGATGGTAATTGTTTGATAAGCTGAATGCAATCCGTGAGCCTCACTGACAAGTCTTGTCTCCTATTCGCGCACTTTCTTGTCTGGGTTTTCCTCGGCTGTTGGGGGACCCCACCGTAAGTCACCTCGTCTGGTGTTTTAGTGTTTACACACACACACACACACACACACACACACACACACACACACACACACACACACACACACACACACACACACACACACACACACACACACACACACACACACACACACTTGGTGTCACCGTTCCCTGTGCATGTGTTGTGCTCAACGTGCTGTGTTGTGTGTCACTGCATCGAAACACGTCCTGTATTCAACCACCAAATCCAACTTCCCTTATTATGAACTCCTAATGACCGCAGGCTGACCCTGACTGACCCCAGCACAGTGCTTCCTATATGATGTACATTAACGGTTCTCAACCTTTTCTTACTAATGTACCCTCCCAGCTGGGTACCCCCTTCACCGCCACACAACATTTTTGGCAGAAAAAAGCCACTGCAAAACACAACGCACACACATTATTTACAGTCATTAAAAAGGGAAATACTCCCAAAGGTGTTTTGTGTTGTCGGTGAAGATGGCGTATCTTAGGAAGGGGTATGCTAGTAGAAAGAGTCTGAGCACCGCTGACCTCGTGGGCCCACGGTATCCCCCTGTCTGACCCCCTGTGGTCGTGTGCCCCCCTGCAGCCATCCAAGGTTTCTCCCCCACCCGGAAGATCCGCAACTTCGAGGAAGCTCGCGGACTGGACCGCATCAACGAGCGCATGCCCCCCCGCAAGGACGGCCAGCAGCCCCCCGACGCCGCAGTGGCCAACAAGAACGGCACGGAGGGATAGGGAGGGGGAGGCAACGCGTGGTCAGACCCCCGTACCCCCAGAACCACCGCTCACGTATCCCCCCTGCCGCCCCTACAACCCCCAACTCACAGTGGGGACTCTCTCACCTGCTCCCCCCCCCCCTCTGTATCTCTGTCCCTCCCTCTCCTCTCTCACCTGCTCTCCCCTTCTCTGTATCTCTGTCCCTCCCTCTCCTCTCTCCCCCCCTCTATCTCTGTCCCTCCCTCTCCTCTCTCTCCCCCCCTCTATCTCTGTCCCTCCATCTCCTCTCTCCTCTCTCTCTCCCTCTCCTGTTTCTCTCTCTCTCCTGTCTCTCTCTCTCGTCTCCCTCTCCTCTCTCTCCTGCTCTCACTCTCTCTCTCCCTCTCCTGTCTCTCTCTCGTCTCCCCCTCTCCCTCTCCTGCCCCTCTCTCCTCTCTCTCTCCCTCTCCTGTCTCTCTCTCGTCTCCCCCTCTCTCCCTCTCCTCCCCCTCTCTCTCCCCCTCTCTCCCTCTCTCTCGTCCTGTAAAGACTGACTGCCCGTGACTGGGACGACTGGGTCTGATCCCAGTAGTATTTGAGGGGGTGTCAAAGATAATGAAGGATGTTTTTAATTGCTGGAAGAAATTAACATGTGGGGTATCAAAAGATAGATTGCTAATTTATTTATTAAAAGAGATATACTAGAGATATTCTGTGTTCTAGCTACAAAACTACGAATGAAGACATTTCCCGGTCCTAATGTTGCTCCACCCAGGTCATGACCTTTGGGTCAATCCTAGAGGTCAAACTCTCGGGGTGCTGGGTCGAAGAGTGTGACGGTAGGACTCCACACTCTTTAATTGAGGGGTTCAATCATCAATTTGAAGTATTCTTTTGTTCTGGGAAGGTTAACGTCGACTTCACCCAAAAAGAATGCGCAAAAAAAAAGCCATGTTTAAAAAAAATATTGTCCAAGAAGACTTTCAAAGGTTCAAAACTTCAGCGTTTGCTTCTATATAAATCTATATACTGTATGTGTGTGTTGCTTGAGGGGATCCGAGAGGCTGGGCACCGGGCTGGGTGGGCATGACGTTTATAAGGGAATATACATTGTAGTATTATATCAAAATAATGATTTTATACCTCCAGTGGATGTTTCATGAAGATGTATTCTAATAGTTTTATTCAAAGAAATGGTCTCAAACCAACTTAAACAAAGGGAATCCCGGAACACCACTTCCTGCTCAGTATTTACTCCGTCACCTGAAGGTGTATTGTGTATATAACGGTCCTCCTTTGTTTGGCAACCATTGTCACTTTAAGAGTAACATCGGCCTCTTCTCGATCGCAAACCGCTCATCGACAAGAGTCCTGAAACGTTGGGAAGGGGACACGTTCGGGACCGGGTTCCACGCGTTCCTCCTCCAACACGGCCGACCTAGAGGCAGCCTGGCTGGTTCTGTGCGTTAAAGAAACCCAACGTCCTGCTCTCTCCCCCAGGGGACCGGGAGCAAGGCCAGACCCCCGTCCCCCCTCCCGTCTCTGTATCGCTCCAGTCAAGAGGGAGCGGCGAACACAGACGGACCGGGACGTGCGTGTTTGGGTCAGATAAGGGTCCGGACCGCGGGACGGGAGCGCTCTCCCTTGGACCTGAAGAAACCGCTTGCTATGTTGTCCGCGGAAACTGGACTGAAGTTCTTGTTTATTTGTTTAGAGTGAAGCAATTCTGCGTAGGCTGTGTTGCCCAGACGCGGGTCCTAGTTTGATTTGATATCGTTGCTTTGTGTCGGACACTAAAGAGGTTTGCTTCCGTAGCCGTTTTTGGTTAATCTTTACTGAGAGCTGTCAGATTAACTCCATCCGTTCTTGATTATGTGCAGACGTATTTTCCTTTTTTGGTTTTTAAAAATTGTGATGACTACTGTATGCGCAAAGGACAACAGAAACAATTTCCTTCTAGTTTATTATTGATGACCATACCTGTACCCTGGTGTGAGTCATCCACAATTTGTGGATTTATTTTTTATTTTTTAAAGGTACCGTTGCTACCAACTGCCGATGGGATCACCTCCGCAGTCCTGTAAAGATGTACATTCTGCCAGACGGCGTTTTAAAGAGCAGCTACACCGTGCACTACATGTGAGTTTGCTGCCACCTAGAGGTCATATCCATAGTACACTGTAAAAAATACAATTTGATCAGTAACAAATCATGCGTGTGTATGTAAAAATATATACACAAATGTATTTATTTTAACACGATGATTATTTTCAATGAATTTTATTTTATAAATTAAAACGCCCAAATAAAAAAAAGATTCCACATTAAGTCCTACCTTTTGTTTTTAGCATCGACAGACTGTTCTGGGTTCTGTGTGTAATGTATTTATTACCACCATTAGGTTTCTTATCAGTCTCCTCAACCCTTCGGTGGCAGGAAACTCCCACGTGTAAACAGTTCACCTAGCAGGCGGTGGAGCTGACATAGGTGATAATGGCTCCAATCCCCCACAACCCCCCTACTCTGGACCCTTTAAGATTTGTCCTGGCGGGGATACGAACCCACGACCAACCCCTCACCTGGTGCTTTGACACACCTGACTGTATTCTGTTGTCTTTCTGTTGCTAAGGAAAGAAGGGAAAATAATAAGAAAAAAAAAGCTTTAACATTTGCTATTCTTTTGGGAATTGAACCTTTTTACGTGAGGCAGGGCGCTCATGTGCCATGTCACCTTGGCCACACGTGTAAATGCCAGTGCGTGTGTGTGTGTGTGCGTGTGTGTGAATTGTGAAAGGGGTTGACGTCATTCAAGACAACGGCAGAGGGGTTAAATAAAAGTACTTTCAGTCCACTACCTTGCAGCCATACTTTAAACTTTACACGTTTTCTTAAGATATAGCCGTTTATCGTTGTGTTTGGTAACCTTTCTTAGACAAGCTAAGATCTTAAGCGCTTTGAGTTGCGTGGGAACTGAAAACATTGGGTTTTCTGTGTTTTGTTTTTTATTTTCTCAAGATGGCGGCCGTGTTGGCTGAGCGGCCCCGATGTGAGGGCCTTTAAGTGTCTGAATGTAAATCATCTGAAGAAGGGAATGATTTAGAGTGACCATGATCTCCATCTAGATGTATTACTTGAAAAACAAAAATTCAAATACAGCAGTTTTTTTTGCCCTTCCTTGTTATTTTTTACCCATTATTTCTAATATCTATAGATATATACATTATCTATCTAAACTTTATCTATATTCATTTATTGTGTTACTTAATATATATCTATAAATATATAACTATATTTAGATGTGTGTGTGTGTATATATATATATATATATATATATATATATATATATATATATATATAGTATTGATGTAGAATATATCTGTCAATAGATGCTATATATCTATATATATCTGTACATATAGATAGTATATATATTATATATATAATATATCTATATATAATATATATATTATCTATATCTATATATACTATATATATATATATATATATATATCTCATATGTTCATGCCATCTGCTCTACAAGACTTTCTTGACATGTTTCTTAATGTGAACTGGTCTCTCATTGTGAACTGGTCCCTCAGTGTGAACTGGTTTCTCGTTGTGAACTGGTTCCTCAGTGTGAACTGGTTCCTCTGTGAACTGGTCCCTCAGTGTGAAATGGTCTCTCGTTGTGATCTGGTCCCTCAGTGTGAAATGGTCCCTCAGTGTGAAATGGTCCCTCAGTGTGAAATGGTTTCTCGTTGTGAACTGGTTCCTCAGTGTGAACTGGTTCCTCTGTGAACTGGTCCCTCAGTGTGAACTGGTCCCTCAGTGTGAACTGGTCCCTCAGTGTGAACTGATTTCTCGTTGTGAACTGATTTCTCGTTGTGAACCGGTCCCTCAGTGTGAACTGGTCCCTCAGTGTGAACCGGTCCCTCAGTGTGAACCGGTCCCTCAGTGTGAACCGGTCCCTCAGTGTGAAATGGTCCCTCAGTGTGAACTGGTCCCTCAGTGTGAACTGGTCCCTCAGTGTGAACTGGTCCCTCAGTGTGAACTGGTCCCTCAGTGTGAACTGGTTTCTCGTTGTGAACTGGTCTCTCGTTGTGAACTGGTTTCTCGTTGTGAACTGGTCTCTCGTTGTGAACTGGTTTCTCGTTGTGAACTGGTCCCTCAGTGTGAACTGGTCCCTCGTTGTGAACTGGTCCCTCAGTGTGAACTGGTCCCTCAGTGTGAACTGGTTTACCCTAAAGTCTGCTGGCACAGAGCAACACCAGCGTCCGGCCAGAAGTGCAGAACACAGCACACGTTTAATCCTTTCACGTGAAATGTAAGAAACAGTGAGTTGATCGTGCATCGATCGCACTGCAGGCCTTTTATGTAAGTGAAACAAAAGAAAACTGAACAGGGAATTCTGTTGAACAGGACGATCACTGATGCAGCACTTGGTAGACAATTCCTCATCATTGCGCTGAAGGTATCTGCTAAGGCATAGAAAGGCCCATCTTTTGTTCTTACATGCTGTTCACATATGTCCCTGTTCACACGCTATCGTATGAAAATAATATACATTTTGTATGCTCAAATATACACAACACATAAAATCCCATGACAAAGTACTCAGTACAGTATAGTTCATTTGCAACATATTCAGTCTTATGGCAGTAAATGCATATAAAATATGGCAGTCTTCCAACTGGCTTAATTTTATTCCGCAGTAACAAAGGTGCTAAACCAGTTGACCCGACCCCCAGCCAGTGGTTTGCTTCTGGCCAACTGGTAGCGGTGGCCTGGTTTAGTGCCTGAGTAGGAGGCAGAGATGAGTGTTCATAACACCATCCCTGAAATGTAGGGCTTTTTTTTTGAAGGGCCCCTATTTGTAATGTCGATTAGTCGTTACGACCCTTCTAGTTGGGACAGTCCAATGAGAAGGCTGGTTGGAGGATCAGACTTAACATAGAATTCTGTATTAACAGATATTAATGTGGAAAGCCCATTTGAATATTTAAACATATTCAATATTTTTTATATATGCTTGTTCCGCTAAAGAATATTGTTTATAACAGGTGTAATACAAATGTAGCCATCCCCATGGTGGACCATACCATTTTCCCCGAGCTGTAGTTGTAATTTGTCTCTTCGCCCCTAGGAGGAGCCAACAACCAGTTTGATTGCGCTATTTTCTTCTCCATTAAAGTGATCGGTCCTCGGCCAACATAGCAAGAACATTTAAAATTAAAATAAACAATAGCGTGCTACTATAAGACATTAAGAAAATCATAAAATGCATTGGTTTACAATGATACTACCAAAAATGTAGTAAAAAGGGACATTTTTGGGGGAGTTTTGCTTCACTCATTTGAACACATTTCTCTCGATCTTTGAAATTGTTTCTCATTGGACTGGAATGAATGCATTATAAGCATTATAATTGCAATTGTGAAGATTGCACATTTGTCTTGTCGGTCTCAACATGGCCTGCTGAAGATAAGATAAAGAAGATAACCTGAAGGGAAGGCTTTTGCATTGGGATATCTTTCCAGACCCCACGTTGAAGTTCTCTGTGGTCTGTTGTCTGAGAATGTTCCCTAGCAGTGAGCCGTCATATTTATGGGAAGGTTTAAAATAATTCAGAGATCCCCTGAATGTGTAGTAGAAGTAGCACCTTGTCATGCCCATCATGCTTTTGGGTGGACACTGCCATTTGTGATGTCACTAGAGGGCAGGTTTTGAAATGGCTTGTAATGGCAAATGAGCAACACAGCAAGTGGTAAAAGAGGGGTCCTTGACCACCCGGGCACTCTGCGGGCCTGCAAGTAGGTCCATGTGGGGAGCACTGGTTTTCGTACCGCTGTGAGGTAGCGTCGTGCTCGCTAGCGCCATCAGGGTTTGGGTGGCGGTACCGGTCTCAGAGCCTACAGGAACAGAGCAGAGAACCACAACAGAACCGGCTAATAGTTAGCAAAGCTCATGGTATGTATTCTAGTTCAAGCACTGTTAGCTTAGCCTGTTCAGCGTTGAGGTGCACTAAACCAGTCGCTAAAGTTTAGCGCTAAAAGTTTGTAAGTTACCTGGCGTACGGCTACGTAGCTCGGGGCAGGGGGCTTGGGTGGGTTCCCAGCGGGAGGGGGCTTGTGTTTGTTCCCAGCGGGAGGGGGCTTGGGTCGGTTCCCAGCGGGCGGCGGGGGAGGGGGGGCTGCTTTGGGCCGGTGTACCTGCGTCTAAGTAAAGCATAAAGTGTTAAAGGGGGTTTACGTTAGGGTTTTTTCCATTAGCATCGATTCTACTATAACGTCACCCTACCGGCGAAGTGCTGCTCTGACTCGGAGCGCCGATGTTGCCGCGGTAACCGGGGTTGTTCATGGCAATGGTCTTCTTCTGGGGGTTCACCCTGTTGCATGATGGGAGAGAGTTTGCTTAGTCGGGCGGCAGGACATTAAAAGGTTTTATTTCGCTTGCTTTTACATTTAGGACATTTAGCAGACACTTTTATCCAAAGGGACTTACATTAGGTACATTTATCAAAAGAAAGAGAAACAACAATATCGCTGTCGGTACAGTAAGGATGTTACTTACAATATGTATACGGGAAGGTTAACCATTCCCGTTTGCATCAAAGATAGCTAGCATAAGATGTTACACAACGCTAAGTACTATTTTGAAGAACTAGGACGTACGACATACAATAAGTGCGTACATTAAGTGCCAGGAAGTAGGCTACAACATACAATAAGTGTGTACATTAAATACCAGGACGTACTACATACAATAAGTGTGTACATTAAGTGCCAGGACGTACTACATACAATAAGTGTGTACATTAAGTACCAGGACGTACTACATACAATAAATGTGTACATTAAGTGCTTGCTTTTGTTTTGAGCGAGTGAAGCTGTACCACGCAGTCCGTAACTCACGTGGGCAGCCTGGTTATCCTCCTGCGCTTGTAGAGGACCCCTATCACCACGGCAACGGCTCCCAGCACCAGCAGCAGCAGGACCACTACGATGGCGATGATGCCCTCTGCAGGACAGGGTGAGCACAGAACGACCCGGTTATAAACATCTCACCGGCAGCACTTAAAACACCGGGGGACATTATGGCCGTCACAAACGCACCGCCCAGGTGATCAAAACAAGAAAATAATAATAAATTTCATTTATATTGTCAACAATAATAAAAATACATATAAGTAAAAAAAATATATAATATATAATAAATAAAAAATTCTATAAATAATATCTAATAAATACAAAAACATACAATATCTAATCAATTCAAAAATATATCTAATAAAAAAAAATTGAAGTTGGAAAAAAAAAATATATATAAAAATTCTAAAATATATTGAAATGAATCTAATAAATGGGAGTGCACACTTAAGTGAGCCCCCCTCTACTCAAAGTCCTTCCGGGTCTTACCATTGGACAGACCGTCGAAGCTCTGGTCCACGGCGCTGCAGTGGGGCGGCACCCAGCCCGGCTCACACTGGCACTCCGACCGGTGGTTACACACCTGAGGGGACAGAGTGAGTGGGTGTGTGTCTGTGTGTCTGTGTGTCCGTTTGTCTGTTTGTGCGTGTGTGCGTGCATGCATGGTGTGTGTGTGTGCGTGTGTTACCCCGTGGCCGGGACATTTGGCGGAGCAGTTGGTGTTTCTGTAGGCCGCCTGCAGGTCCACACACTCGTTCATGCTGCACACCTGCAGAAGAGGAACACGAGGGGTCCTGTGAGCTGGTCTCACTTCAGGGGGGGTCAATGGGGGCTCTGGATGGCGCTTTGGAAGTTTGCCTCCTGCCTCCGGGTTTTTTTTTTTTTTTTTTTTTTTACAAATCGTTGTCACGGCAACTACGTCGCAACGAACAAAAAGTACAAATAAAGAATGTAAAACGTCCAACACGAGGTGCTGAATGGACTGGAGTGGGTGAAAACAATATTGACAATAAATTATCACTTGACAGGAAGAGAGTAAGAGGACGTCCACCTAGATGTATGCTGGGTAGATCAGTCTATCAGGCTACCCAGTGGACAAATGTTGCTGATCTATCCATTATACATCTAGGTGGACACTCCCACCATTCTCACTAACGGGGGCGACCATCCCGTTAGAAGTGTCCTGCTTTTGAGAACGCACACCGTTGGAACAGGATGGACCATTCAGGAGCCAGTATCTGCTGAAGGTGTGGAAGGTGTACCTTTCCCTCGGCACACCTGGTGCCCGTGTCCACCTGACCGTAGTCAGCGCTTGCCTCCGCGAAGAACGCCGCCTTGCAGTCGGAGAACGCCACCATGCGGCCGTAGTTGGGGTCCGACTGGCCGCCACTGCAAAAGAGCTTACCGCAATTCACATCTCTGAGAGAGAGCGAGAGGGAGAGAAGGGTGTTTTTGAATACTGTACTCAGTGTTATGATCAGTTGGGGCTTTCACACCAAAAAGAACCGAGAGCCAGTTCCGGGCTGGTGCTAGGGCCAGTTAAACTGGTTCCAGCCTTATCCCAGTTACGAACCGGTTGGTTTCACACCGGCGAGAGCCAGCCATGGAGCCGGCGAGGGCAACGTCATGACGTCACTTCAAACGTCTGCATACGTCTCCGCTTTTACCGGCAACCCTCGCAGTTTCAAACACAACAATGGTGGAATACGCGGCAGCTGTTCAAGTTTTTCTCCTCGCTTTGGGCGCCTACTTAGGCAACCAAACACAACAGATCCAGCGAATCTGTGATAATGGTCGTGTGTGCGAGAGCAATGACCGGTCTTCGTTTGTCTTCCTGTTTATGACGGTAAGGATAACCCCGCCCCCTGCCCCTGGCGTAAAGTGGTTCCCGTTCTAGCCCAGCTCACAACTGGGGCTTGAGTTGAACTGGTTTTTAGGGGCCGGCTGGGGCCCTGGGGCCCTGGCTCCGATTTTGCGGCGGTGTGAAAGGGCCAAGTGAGGCTTAAATCACCATCAAACCAGAACTCTCTCCCTTGTTAATAAACATTATACCTTTTCATTTGGCATCATTATTAATATTGTAGTTGGCTTCCCTGTATTTATGAGAAAGCTAAGGCCTACACCCATTTCTGCTCTTACGTTCATTGTCGCTGTTCAATCAAGGTTTGCGTTATACAATTATTTTGTTTCTTTATGTAGGTTTAAGAAAAATTTAAATCTTTAGAAAAAACGCAGATGGGCTCCAGGGGGCGTTGTGTTTCTACTCACTGTGACTGGCAGGGGATGTGCTTATCGCCGGTCCTCTTGCAGAAGGCGTAGTACGTCCCACGCTTGTTCGCATCGTAGCAGTACTGCCGAGCCACCCGCGACGCTGAGAGGGAAGGAGGAGGCATGTTAAACCCAGAGCCCTGCTGCCCCTCGGTCCGGTCCCCTCCCTGAACCCAGAGCCTCCGAGGTGTGAGGTTGAGACAGAACAAGACCCTCTGTTGTTCAGCCGACTTCTGTTACTCTCTGCGGTCTCTGGGTTGTGAACCTCGGCAGCTCCAGATGTTTGGCTGAGATCACTCAAAAACAAGGGCCTCAAATCTAATAACAAAGAACTCTGCTTCCAAAGAAAGACTTTCAAGAACAAGTATTCATGGGAATGTGTTTCGTGATTCCAAGGGAGGAGATCCAGCCAGGCCAAACTATAACTGTACAGCTGAAGATTAAAAACTAGGACTGGGCGAAGATTTAAAAGTTTTAGTTAACTCGCGATTAATCACACTTTTAAAATTATATTTTAAATCCACTCCAATTGAAGTCAAATGAGATTATCAAATGGAATGGCACATTATCATTCATACCAAATGTACTTGATAACCAAAAAGACCAAGGGGTCTTGAGGTTTTTGAGTTTTATTGACTCACTCAGTGTTGGTTGATTATGAAACTTACGGAACACCACAGATTGGGGAACTGTAAAACACTTACTGCAAGTGTAATTTAATGTAAAGTAAGTGGAACTCAAAACAAAAATGATTTCAAAGCAAAAAAAAGAAAACGAACATGCGTTAATTTGTATTAATAGCGTTAAAATAAGATTGCGTTAACGAGTAATTAATGCGTTAACACTGGCGTCGGTGTGTGAATGTGTGGGCCGTCCATCTTCACACACTCGTCCTCTTTCTTGGGACAGTTACCTGGGCCGTACATCTTCACACACTGGTCCTTCTGGGGACTCCTACCTGGGCCGTACATCTTTTACACACTCTGGTCGTCCTTCTGGGGACTCCTACCTGGGCCGTACATCTTTTACACACTGGTCCTTCTGGGGACTCCTACCTGGGCCGTACATCTTTTACACACTCTGGTCGTCCTTCTGGGGACTCCTACCTGGGCCGTACATCTTTTACACACTGGTCCTTCTGGGGACTCCTACCTGGGCCGTACATCTTTTACACACTCTGGTCGTCTTTCTGGGGACACCTACCTGGGCCGTACATCTTCACACACTGGTCCTCTTTCTGGGGACACTGGCCGTTGTAGCAGTAGCCATTGCTCGCGTCGCAGGGCAGGCCGTTCATGGCGAACACGTTCTCTGGGCACATGTTGCTGGTCCCGTCGCAGAACTCGGGCAGGTCGCACTCGTCCTGCTGCCGACGGCACTCCCTGGACCGCGGCAGGACCTGAGAGGAACCGAGGAACCCACGGTTATGTCTGGTGTTCGCTCCTCCGGACACGTTTCATACGCATGCAGTCAATTGTAGAGAATCCAATTACAGTTCTTAAGTATCCGACAATAAATAAATAGCTGTAAATAAATGATTGAAACTGTGGAATCACAGGAAGGGAAGCCAAATGGGGGTTTCAGTTCTTTCATGGTGGTGATATCAAGCCAACAGGTGCGAGTGTCACTTGGGATGTCACTAAAACACCGGAAAGGGCAGATTCTCTCAAACGACTTGTAAGGTCTAATCACACGTTATATCACCCATTATGTCTAAACACATGATCGTCCTTCGTTGAATTCGGCGAAACTTCTTGATGTGGCATGCTGCAGTACAACCTTCCACCACCCGAGGGCGCTACCGTTCAGGAGTGACTCACCTTGCAGTCCTCGCAGCACTCTCCGAACGCGCACTCCGACCCGGTGGCGAGCAGTGCACGTGGTAGCGTTACAGCAGCGGTTGGTGCACTCCTACGTGAACACATAACAACACACACATACACACGAAAGAACTACGTCAAGACACAACACCTGTGTGAGGGTGAATGGATGTGCTGATTTAGGCCAACTTCCTCTTTCATGCTGCTGTGGTATGACTCCTAAGAATGCATAGAGTCCATGACTACTTTTAACTTGACTGTACAGCGATATTGTGACGCTGTGCTGTGCCACAGATACCATCAGTACGACTTGAGTGGGTGTTGGTTGGTAGTGCGTGGTTTGGTGGTTTGTCTCCCATTCAAAAGGTATTAGGGTTGAACCCTGATGTCCAAACACCTGAGGTCAAGTTTGTAGTCCGAATGACTGACATCCTACTTAACCACCCGCTTTCTGTCCACACCAAACTTGTGGTTATGCCATATTGTTTTTCTTGTTAAAGACTGCAATTGAGTTCCTAGTACATTTTCTTTATTAGAGCTATTTCATATCACAAGGATTACATTTCCTTTTTTTGTCTGATTGGGTCTCGTCAAATTCACAAAGAAATAGACGCCATAATAAATTAGTAGAATCACACCCTTCACAAGCCACAGGCATACACCGCGTACCAGTGTGCTGTGTCTCTATTGCCATAACCAATAATGATACCCTGAACCCAGCTCATAATAAAGGACCTGCTGAGGCTGTTTACTCCAAACCATGGCCAGCCCCTGCAGAATCCACCGCCGGAGGAGACTAACCCTTATCTACCTGAACAGGCCCGAGCAGATCACCGCTGGAATGCTCTCATCTCCAGGCTCCAGCTTCTGCTTTTGAACGTGGACAGAGGGTAAACGCTGTGTGCAGACCTCTTCTCCTGAATCATCCAATATTAATATTGAATATTGACTGGGGTGAATTACAATCTGCTCAGAGCCGGTGTGGGTTAGCATGAGAGGAACAGAGCCCTTGAGGTTTAGAAAATAGACATGCAATGTTTATCGGTGTAGGCTTTAAAACCGTTTCCCCTCCAGGTATATCGCCCTGAGTCACTGAGTTGCAACACCGAGGTCTGCCGAAACAGGATGTCTGATTGGGCCTATGTTTTATCTCAACGTGTCTGAATCTCAATGTCAAGTTCGCATACTTGAGTCATCCAACAAACAAACAGGGTACATGGTTATGTGTGTTGAGCCCATCATTAAGAACATAGCGCTGATAGATACGTTTTACAAAGTGAAAATTCCTGTTCCTCTACCTTATTGGATCTTTTTAGTGATACACACACTAATGTGAAAACATCTTTCTCAGTTTGGGCCTCGATCATGTCCGGAGACAACAGCATTTCAACTCCACTCCTAAATGGAAACACTTCAAAACACCAGTCGCCCGTGGACAGCATCACCTGAGGCCAGTTAACGCCACTTTCACACGGAAGGACGCGTTTTTGGAAACACAAAACCGTTTGACACGAAACGCAAAACATTGGTCCTTAAAAACATTCGCCCCTGCACTTAAAAGTCGTACTTAGCTTTGTGTACTATATTCCCTTAGCTATCTCTGTTGTTTACAGGAAATGGGTGAACCTAGCGATTGTTAGTGCTATGCACTTGGTTCTATGAACATCCTTACTGTACCGACAGAGATATATTGTTGTTTCTCGTTCTTCTGACAAATGTACTTATTGTAAGTGGCTTTGGATAAAAGTGTCTGATAAACGCCATAAATGTAATGTAAGTGTAAATGCATTCGTACACCTCCGTTCTCACGATCCGTCTCTAGGTCGCTGAACAGCGGGTCTCGCTCCCGATACGTTCTTACCTCCAGCGAGCCGCAGTCGCAGTCCTCGCCCCGCTCCAGGAAGCCGTTCCCGCACACCGAAGGGGCCACCAAGCCCTCGGAGCCGGGCTTGTTCAGCAGACACGCCGGGCTGCGTGTGTTCAGGTACTTCTCGTAGCTGGAAGTGCTGCAGCTGCTGAAGGTCTTGGGGACGTCCCAGCTGAGAGCCACAGACAAGCAGTTAGATTCTAGACCATGGGAAAGCTCTTTATATGGTTCTAATTATATTCTACAGGCCACCCTGGCCCCTGGTTACAGACCCGCATGGCCCCCGGTTACAGACCCCCCTGGTTACCCCTGGTTACCTGAGGGAGCCGGCCATGATGCAGCTGTCCCCGGAGCAGGTGCAGGCGCTGGAGTCGTCGTGGTTCATGCCCAGGTTGTGGCCCATCTCGTGGGCCAGCGTGGCCCCGATGGCGATGGCCCGGTCCGAGTGGTCCTAGCAGAGGGACCAACCTTAACTGCCGTACGTTTCCCAACTTAACAGGGCCCCTAACTTGGGCCTTTAAGTGGGTTAAGGTAGGGACCTTAACCCACTTAAAGGGGCCCCTAACTCACTTAAAGGGCCCCTACCTTAGCCCACCTAAAGGGCCCCCTAACTGAACCCACTTAAAGGGCCCCCTAACTGAACCCACTTAAAGGGGCCCCTACCATAACCAACTTAAAGGGGCCCCTACCTTAATCCACTTAAAGGGGCCCCTACCTTAACTCACTTAAAGGGGCCCCTACCTTAACTCACTTAAAGGGGCGCCTACCTTAACCGTTACGACAACATGACCTCTGAGCAGCAAGTTAGATCCTGGGTTGAGTAATGTTCTGTATTGGGTGACTTCCTCCCACAGTCTAAGAGCGCACTTCTTTTTTCACACATTTTAATTCCTTATAACTAACTTCTCCAATCCCAGTTTCAAAACTTCCTTATTCTGTTTTTAATGCTGAAGTTTATTTTTCTGTATCAATCAACTTCCTTTTTTGACTTTATGAAGCGTTGGTTCAAAATGTATTGCATCCTCATATTCATCCAGACAGCAATGATGACGAGGGGAGACCAGAGAAATATCGATGATTGTGCAACACCGTCTCGCTCCGAGTTCATCAAAAATAAACGCTTGTTTTGGGGCTTGTAATCCCTCCACAGCGAACAAAGTGCCTAACCCTAAGCACTACTATCCTAACCCTAAACCGATTCAGTGCCAAATCAATTAACCAATGGGAGGAGAGCCATTCTAACCAATCAGAGGCGAAAAAGGCAGTACTTGCCCCTACCATCCTACAAAAATAGATTTGCGGGAGCGCTTTCCCTGGGGGTCAGATATTGCCGTGGAGGGATTTGAAAGGGAGTTTAAACCCCCCTGCGTCGAATGAAGATGCACAAGGACACCCTTTGCGTCAGCAGTTAATGCAAAAAGCCCCCAAACAGGCGTTGATTTTTAACAAACTCGGAGTGAGACTGTGTTGGATTGTGAGGAAAAGGGCACCTTTCTCTTACTTTAAGATGAGGTGAACACAAACTGATACATATTGTACCAAACCATGCTGCTTATACTCCACCTTTAGCTTATTTACTCTGACTTTAGGTCATTAAGGATTAGCTAAGGGTTGGACAGTACAGAGGCAGGTTGTTATGGAGCAGGTAGGGTTAGACAGTACAGAGACAGGTCATTAAGGAGCAGGTAGGGGTTAGACAGTACAGAGACAGGTCATTAAGGAGCAGGTAGGGGTTAGACAGTACAGAGACAGGTCATTAAGGAGCAGGTAGGGGTTAGACAGTACAGCGACTCACCTGCACCACTCCAGCAGAGTGTCCAGAGCACATAGTGCCAACGTAGGCCAGGCCAACTGTGGCTCCCTCGAAGTCAATACCGCTGGAGAAACATAGTTATACACGAGTACTATCTATTACTTATCATCATTATCACTTTTACATGCAGCAATTATCTGTGTGTTGTGTGTGTGTGTGTGTGTGTGTGTGTGTGTGTGTGTGTGTGTGTGTGTGTGTGTGTGTGTGTGTGTGTGTGTGTGTGTGTGTGTGTGTGTGTGTGTGTGTGTGTGTGGTGGGTGGGTGGGTGGGTGGGTGGGTGGGTGTTGAAACTGTGTGTGTGTGTACGTCGATAATGTGTGTGTAACAGATATGTGTGTGTGTGTGTGTGTGTACGTTACAGATGTGTGTGTGTGTGTGTTGTGTTTGTGTACGTTGTGTGCGTGCATGTGGTTGTGTGTGTGCATGCATCTGTGTGTGCTTGTGTTTGTGTGTACGTTGTGTGAGTGCGTGTGTGTGTTTGTGTGTTTGACTTGAGCTGCTTTAAACAGGAGAAGCTCATTTCTACACCTGCAGATGTAGCCCCAATGGTTGCCACTGATGAGAACACGTTGTAAAGCTGAGGCATTGCACTGTCCAGCTCCATGGGCCCTATTTTATCGGTCTGAAACGCAAGTGAGAAGCGCCAAGTGCAAGTAGCTTTGTGGGCGGTTCTATGGCGATGTTACCGTATTTTACCGGTGCAAACATGACTCTTGCAAATCTAAAAAGGGTTGGTCTAAAGTAGCCTAATTGACCTTAGGTGTGGTTTGGGCGTAACGTGCAATTAAGCAATGAGAGTGCCAGCTCCCATCCCCTTTAAGAGCCATGAGCGCATTTGAACCTGACGAGTTGATAAATTGACAGCGCGTCTGCAGTCTCCGATGAGAAAGATGCACATGAACTTCAAACTTCAAATGGCTCAGTTTATGGCCAAATAATATGGCCAGGAGACACTGAGCGTCCGTGGGGGGGGGAACAGATCACCGCATTTATCCAATGAACGTCGACTTTCGACGCACTGAAAAAAGCTGTTCTGTGCATCCCCAATAAAGAGAATGGACGCTGAACTTCAACAGCCAAATGCACTGTCGACGCTACGGGAATGTATGAGAAGGATATCGAGTCAGTTGACCTGCAATAAGCAGCTGATTCTGAACGAACTCGTCTTCGAGAAGGACGTGTTTAGAGAAATGGCCACTGGTTGTTTAAATGTGTGCAGACCTGATGCAGTCGGCGTTGATACAGTGTGGGTGTGTGTCTGTGTGTCTGTGTGTCTGTGTGTGTGCAGACCTGATGAGCTGGGCGTTGTCGTTCTTCTTAATCTGCAGCAGCTCCTTGTTCCTCCAGTTGTTGAAGGCATCCAGTGTGGCGCCCGCGGGGGCCGTGACCGAGATGAGGTCCTTGGTGGACCACACCTCCAGACCCACCAGAGCCACGAAGGTGTTCATCGGCTTATACACCTGGGTGGAGGGGGGAGGGGGGGTTGGAGGGCGGAGGGAGGGGAGGGGGGAAGGGGGAGGGGAGGTGGAGGGGGGGGAGGTCATATCCTAAACGTAGGAGAAGGCTCAAAAAATAAAACAACTGTATACGCTATATATATCCTCAACGAAAAATGCATCTAAAGAAGAGACTACTCAAAATATTCACCATCAAAACCCTTCATCAGTGATTGTCTTACTGTTCTTTTCAGTTCTTTTAAACGGCTGTCTTAAGTGATTACAAATTAGACGTCTGGGAAAAGCATTTGTCATCCTTCATTTACACAACAGCGGACAAAACTATTTCACAGACGGTCGTGGGAGACTAGCAATAAATTTACCAAAATAACCATTATTACATATCCGTATATTTAGCTGGACAGCAATGTTGTCACTTCCTGTGTCATCATCGTCCTAAACGCATCTACAGGAAGTTCACCAAATGGTCGCCATCGACTCACCATGTTGACGAAGTTGACGACCTCAAACAGTTTGGTCCTCAGAGCCATCTTGTTCTTCTTCATCTTCAGGTACTGAAAAGCACCACATCCTTCCGTTAGACTCAAGCCCACTTCCTGTTTACTGCCAGTGTTGCGTGACTGCTGGTTTTGACTCAAAGCTTTGCTTAATGTGCCCACTGATACGCGGTGAACACACATACACCCATGGTGTAAGAGCAGGCTGTAATCTGAGAGGAGTGAAGCAGCTCCTGTCTGGCCGGCTCTCTTGAGATGGGTTCTACTCTCGGAGGCACAGAAACCTCGACCCACCTCAGTGTCTTTTTAAACTTTCAAAAGTTTAAAAATATGTCAAACACTTAACTCGTTCACTGCATTCAACACCTTCTGTATTTGAGTGTATTTTTGTGTTTTAGTGTGCAGTGTGACTCACGGACTATGGTATAAACTGTAAGGATACACTCGGTCTATCAACAGGCTTGCGGTTCATACGCAGAAACAGACGTAGTACGAGCCAAACCGGACCTTAAACTACCCCTTTACTTAACCAACATCTTTATCGTCATCTTCAGGAACAAACATGCACGATGAATTAATCATGGTTCCTGACTTAAAAACAGTTCAGGACCATGTTTTCTGTGAATGAGTGCCTCACTCCTGCCCTAGTGCGGACCAGCCCCTAGGGGTCCAAGGGGGTCCCTGGGGGCCCATAGGGGTCCCTTGGGGGCCCATAGGGTTCAGGCTGCTGCTGGCTGAGTGAGAACAGGGTCAAGTGGCCTTGAGGGTTGATTCTTTAATCTGAAGCTGGTTGGTCTGGTGTTCTGGTGTTCTGGGTGTTCTGGTGCTCTGGGTGTTCTGGTGCTCTGGGTGTTCTGGTGCTCTGGGTGTTCTGGTGTTCTGTGTTCTGGTGTTCTGGGTGTTCTGGTGCTCTGGTGCTCTGGGGTGGGCTCTCACCTCGCGGTTGTCAGCCACCAGGAAGAGCTCCAGGTACTTCTGCCTCTGGAACAGAGTCGGGCCCTGGAGGGACAGACAGACAGACAGATGGACGGACAGACAGACAGACAGATGGACGGACGGACAGATGGACAGATGGACAGACAGACAGATGGACAGACGGACAGATGGACAGACGGACAGACAGACAGATGGACAGACAGAAAGATAGAACGCGCGTCAGACCCCCTTACGCAACCGCCTCCGAGACTGCGGGGACTCCCCGCTCTGCGCTCTGGTTACTATGGTGATCGCGGTACGCTGTAACCAGACAACCCATGGTAACCAGAGTAACTGGTTACTCTGGTTACCATAGTATATAGTTACTATGGTTACCACTATGGTTATCATAGTAGCCATGGTAACCAGAGTAAACGGTTACTATGGTTACCATAGTAAATTGTCACTATGGTTACCACTTTGGTTATCATAGTAGCCATGGTAACCAGAGAAACCGGTAGGTAGGCTATGGTAACCATAGTAGATTGCCATAGTAACCAGAGTAACCAGAGTAACCGATTACTATGGTTACTGTAGTAACCACAGTAGGTAGGCTTTGGTAACCATAGAAGGTTGCCATAGTAACCAGAGCGTCCCGCCCCGCTTCAGACACGAGGTGGCGGCGGACTCACCGCAGCCCGCGAGCGGCTGCGTCCGGTCGGGGGCTCGAACTCGACCCCCCCGTCCTCCCAGGTCGTGTTGGTGACGCCGCACACCGAGGGGGCGGGGCCCGGCTGCGTGGGGGCGGGCCGGTCGCCCAGCACCGTGACGGTGTGGTCGCCCTCGTCGTCTCCCTCGTGGTCGCCCTCGCTCGCCGCCGCCGCCAGGGGCTCGATGGCGTAGCGCTGGGCCGCCGTCTGGAAGTAGCCCCTGATGACACACACACACACACACACACACACACACACACACACACACACACACACACACACACACACACACACACACACACACACACACACACACACACACACACACACACACATGAGCATGTGATCATGGACATTTACACACACGCAAGGCACAAACACACACACACAAATACATAAGCATGCGTACACACACACGCAGGCGCGCACGCACAGAGGAACGCACGCGCACACACAAACCCATACACACAAGCTCACACACAAGCACACACAAGAGCTCACACACACGCACACACACACATGCACGCACAAGCACACCGCACATGCACCACACGCACATACACGCACACACACACACACACATAAGCTCGTGCACTTGCACATACAGACGCACACACGCAGGCACGCACGCACACACACACCCACACGTGAAAGCTCACACACACACAAGCACACACAGACACACACACAGATACTGTCAAAGGTATTTGATATATACTTGTCATGCAGAAGGTCACATTTGCATGTCTGCCTTGCTGTGGGTCGTTCCCAAATGTCTGTCCTTACCAGCACTCAGTTATCTGGGGTGGTGATTTTACTCCAAGCATTGGAACAATTTCGCTGTCTTTCTCTTGTTCAATCAGCCTGGGTTCAAATACTGTAAACATAAAGCATGTGTGTGTGCGGGTGCGTGTGTGCGTGTGCGTGCTGGCTTGAGACAGTTGGATGCTCACCTGAGGCCGTCACATGTGCTGATGCTGGCCGTTGATTGGCTGTCGTTGACGATTCTGCCCTGGTAATAGCAGTGGTCCTGGGGTTGAAGAAATGGAATAAATAAAGTATAATACAAGTATAGTAAGTATGGCCCTTATTAGGATAATAATCAACATATCTTTCTGAGCTCTGAATACCAACTTATGAGAGGTACTCCCAGAAGTGTGTGAGGACACATTAGAGTGTTACTTCAGAGAAGGTGGAGTTAATAGAGGTTTAGAGTTGTAGGTGTAGGAGTCGTTTACAATGTGGGTGGGCCTGGTCGTGACCGGGCTCCCGTCGTCACGGTAATACGTCTCGCTGTAGTCGTCGGTTATCAACTCCCTGATGACACAAGAGATAGACGTCACACTGACACACACATGACCACATGCACACGCTCACACAGATGACCGGATCTGTGTCGCATACATGACCACATCCTCTCTGTCCATATCCTCGTTCTTATCACGCATCCCACGATGGCATCACCGACCAGAGGGTTGGTTTGTGATCCACAACCTCTTCCTGATTCTGATTTTTAGCCATTCAGCACAACATGGGCTCTGCATTGTTCAATCTCAAACACAAACTACAAACTATTGAAAGCCTGTCTGATTGTTCACCTGTTTCTCTCCAGATGCATTTCAATGTCTCTTCCTCGGACGGTCATCGCATATTTCAGAGAGTCCGGCCGTGAGTACTAAAAAAGTGAGAAAAGTAAGAGGTTTTCAGTGACATCCAGTTGATATTGTTCCTGCTTTGTGAAGCGAGTAGTGAACTACATCTCTATGACCAGGTCGTTCTGAGGCTGCTTGCCTGTGCTTGTCTCTTGTGAGGCAGTAGTGAACTACATCTCTATGACCAGGTCGTTCTGAGGCTCCTTGCCTGTGCTTGTCTCTTGTGAGGCAGTAGTGAACTACATCTCTCTGACCAGGTCCTTATGAGGTGCCTTACCTCTGCGTGTCTCTTGTGAAGCGAGTGCAGTCTGATCGGTCGGACAACTTCGTACTCCTCGGTTCTGTCCGGCTCAGCACCGACGCACGCTGGAAAGAGATGGCTTTAATCAACACCTACTGGTAAGACAACTGTCCATCCCCGGCCAGCAGTGGCTCAGTCCCAGTCTGATCCAGGCCTCGCAGACCCCTGCCTGCTCCTGATGATATGTCTGCGGGCGCTGTGAGGCACTTTGCATGCAATCTGAATGGCTGATCTCAAATCTAGCGCTCATAGATAAATATTTCCAACAATGGCCAGTAAAACCATCGATGTAGATAAGTGACCTGTGACTTTAAGGTCGACAACTTGCTGAGCCTAACCTGAAAAGGAGAACATGTTCTTTTTTGTGTTGACATTCTGTCTCCAGCCAGAGTTCTTCAGAAATTCCTCTGGAGGTTTAATAGGTATTGACATGTCCTCATGTTCCCTCTGCCCAGTTAATGGATGATAATCCTCAGAGCCGCTCGCCGTTTTGACACCAGATTCCTGGGCGGTGCTTTTGGCAAATCTGGGGGCGTCTGAGTGGAACACATTGTGCTATTGTTCTCTGCCAGCTTGGTATCAGGCTGATATGAAGTGTGTACACAAGCACCGCTAGACAAGCTGAGACACAGTAGCGATGTGTCTCCGTGGTGGGCTGGAATCAGAACCTCTCAGTGTCTACAGACTGGAGACGGACGTCTGATTGACATGCTGTGTCAACGAGCAGGACCAGGGTGGAGGAGGTGGAGGTCAGATGAGAGCTATTTTCAGTGATTAGTGAGCGTGAGGTAGGTTGAGGTATGAATTCCTTTCTGGTGTTTGCTGTGCTCTGCTGAAGAGACACACTCGCTCAGTCACTTATTCACTCACTCAATCACACTCTCACTCACACTCACACTCACACACTCGGACACTCACACGCTCACACACTCACACACTCACACACTCACTAAGGAGGTTATGAGGTTTCACAACAGTTGTCTCAGTGGAGTTTCCCAGTGGAGGAGCAGGACTGAAACTATTCGCTGCTGGGTGCTACTGGTGAGTCCCGGTGCACTCAGGAAGGAGAGGGGGGGGGGGGGGGGGGCACAGCTGACTCATGTCTCCGGTCACAGGTGTGCCGTGTCACCTGAGGCAAGGTGTGGCTTTGTTGTGATCCAAGTCAAAGTCTCTAGAACCCAAACAAGCACCTAGCATGGCAGGTCTAGACAGAAGCTGGCGCTACGTCCGTATGCACCGGTCTGTAGAGCACGCTTGAAGAATCATGTTGTGATGGTACAAACACTTTAGCTAACTACCTTGAACCCCATTCTACCAGGAGTTTCAAACAGCACTAACAACGTTCACATTTCACATTGAAGTTACAAGCCCTGTATGTGAAACGCCAGAATATATATATATATATATATATATATATATATATATATATATATATATATATATATATATATATATATATATATAAATATATATATATAGAATATATATATATATATATATATATATATATATATATATATATATATATATATATATATATATATATATATATTAATATATAGAATATATATATATATAAGAATAATATATATATATATATATATATATATATATATATATATATATATAAATATATATATATTATATATATAGAATATAGATATATTATAGAATATATATATATAATATATTATATATAGAGAATATATATATATATATATAGTATTGCACATTTATGACGAATATAGCACATTTATGACGAATATACATATGTAATTGCACAAAATTTGACCACTAGGACCACCATATATCACAAGGGTAATATATTGCAATTGAAATTTGTATGGACAACTCGTTGCATCCGTTAGACATTTCACATGACTCAGCCCGTACTCAAGTGATTTACTCCACCTCCTCAGGTAAGTATAGAAGTCAAGACTTTACTGCAGGTTGAGTCATGCAAACAGCCTAATTCCTCAGGTCTTCTTCTGCCACCCCGTTTAACCCCAGAGTGGCCCCATGACACCACAGACCCCTCCCAGACCCTACGCCGCTGGAGACATTTCAACCTGCAGGTGCACCGCTCTTGAGACATTGTCACCTGTTTCTCCATTAAAGAGGAAATATCATATTACTACATTCCTACACGCCTAAACAACGTCTACGGCAACTCTCCCCAAACACAGCTCCTCTTCTGTTGTGTGACGCAAACTTAAGTTACTCAAGTCCTTTTAATGGGCGACACTAAAGTGCACTTAAGCCTCCGCTTACAGACGAGAGAGATCTGATGAATGGATCGCCCCCGGGTAATCATTCCCTAACTGGTTTAGCTATGAATTAGTTAGAGAGAGAGAGAGAGAGAGAGGGGGAGAGAGGGGGAGAGAGGGAGAGAGGGAGAGAGAGAGCTCTGGTTTCCCTGCTGGGTTACTCACCTGCAATCGAGAGCAGTGCGCTGACCCTCAGAGCCCACAGCAGTAAGAGGAGGAGTGGGGGGGTGGGGGCCATTGTTATCCTTGCTTCACACCCTCTCACACACGCTGCAGTAGCAGTAATGACGCCTCGGTCGCGGTCCGGTCTCTTATGTCTCTGTTTCCTCGTCAGAGGCCCCGCCCACCTGCTCTCTGTCCCTCCTGGTTCACTTCCTTCTCCTTCCGCAAGCGGCTCGGCCTTCATAGACAGTCGGACAGGTCTTTGCACGCCCCCCCCCCCACGCCCCCCCCACGCCCCCCCCACGCCCCGCGTTGCCGCCAGGTGGAATGCAGGAGAAAGCCGCGCAGAACGGCAGATTCCTCTTCCTCCCAGTGACTCTGAGAGTGATCGTTTACCAGGAGGACAAACCAGTTCCTCCAGTCCGTCTCTAACAAGGTGACAGGCTGGAGGCTCTGTTTGGTGAGGCTTGAGCGCTGATTCTACCAGAGGCTGAGCTCCAGAAACCATCGAGCACCACACAGACCCCCGGATCAAGAGAGGAGGAGCAGACCCTCCAGCAGGTAGGAGCAGAGCGCTGTCCTTCCGTCCGTCTGCTCAGGGTGCAGACAGGCGGCGGTGGCGGCCGGTCCGAGGGGAGCTGTCCACTCCCTCCATCTCTCCTCGGGACGCTGCCCAGAATCACTTCTCTATTTGTGGAGCTCGCTGTCCGCCGCTCTGCAGGCGAACCGGCGAGTCAGCGAGTTTGAAAGTTCAACGGCAGTCTGCGGCCGTCTGTCCATTCAGAGAACGCCTCCCTCTCCTCCCCCTTCTCCCTCCCCCCCCCTCTCCCTCCTCTCCCCCCCGACAGTTCTGTCGCTCTTTTGTTCCCTCCTCTGTCATCACAGTTCGAGGAGCGTCCCGCCTCTCCTCTCCGGCGCGTGGTGCCCCCCCCCCCCACCCCGACGGCCTCCCAGCGCGGGCCACCCACCCTGAGCATGCCTGGCCCGGCCATGGCCCCGGGCCCCTCGACCGACCAGCCTCGTGCCCGGAACGGCCGGGGATGGACAAAAGGCCAATGTGTTGGAGAGCAAAGGCCACACCGGGACATGTAAGGGTGAGGGCCACATCAGGACATGTTAGGGTGAGGGCCACAATGGAACATGTTTTGCTGGGGGCCACATTAGGATATGTTAGGCTGGGGGCCACATCAGGACATGTTAGGGTGAGAGCCACATCAGGACATATTAGGGTGAGGGCCACGTCAGGACATGTTAGGCTGGGGGCCACATCAGGACATGTTAGGCTGGGGGCCACATCAGGACATGTTAGGGTGGGGGCCACATCAGGACATGTTAGGGTGGGGGCCACACCGGGACATGTTAGGGTGAGGGCCACAATGGAACATGTTTTGCTGGGGGCCACATCAGGACATGTTAGGCTGGGGGCCACATCAGGACATGTTAAGCTGGGGGCCACATCAGGACATGTTAAGCTGGGGGCCACATCAGGACATGTTAAGCTGGGGGCCACATTAGGACATGTTAGGCTGGGGGCCACATCAGGACATGTTAGGGTGAGAGCCACATCAGGACATGTTAGGGTGAGGGCCACATCAGGACATGTTAGGGTGGGGGCCACACCGGGACATGTTAGGCTAGGGGCCACATCAGGACATGTTAGGGTGAGAGCCACATCAGGACATGTTAGGGTGGGGGCCACATCAGGACATGTTAGGCTGGGGGCCACACCAGGACATGTTAGGGTGGGGGCCACATCAGGACATGTTAGGGTGGGGGCCACACCGGGACATGTTAGGGTGAGGGCCACAATGGAACATGTTTTGCTGGGGGCCACATCAGAACATGTTAGGCTGGGGGCCACACTGGGACATGTTATGCTGGGGGCCACATCAGAACATGTTAGGCTTTGGGTCCCATCAGGCCATGTTAGGCTGGGGGCCACACCGGGACATGTTAGGCTTGGGGCCACATCATGTTAGGGTGAGGGCCATACCAGGACATGTTAAGCTGGGGGCCACATCAGGACTTGTTAGGCTGGGGGCCACATCAGGACATGTTAAGCTGGGAGCCACATCAGGACATGTTAGGCTGGGGGCCACACCAGGATATGTTGGGCTGGGAGACACATCAGGACATGTTAGGGTTGAGGTCCATACCAGGACCATGTTAGGCTGGGGGCCACACCGGGACATGTTAGGCTGGGGGCCACATCAGGACATGTTAAGCTGGGAGCCACATCAGGACATGTTAGGCTGGGGGCCACACCAGGATATGTTGGGCTGAGAGACACATCAGGACATGTTAGGGTGAGGGCCATACCAGGACATGTTAAGCTGGGGGCCACATCAGGACATGTTAGGCTGGGGGCCACATCAGGACATGTTAAGCTGGGAGCCACATCAGGACATGTTAGGCTGGGGGCCACACCAGGATATGTTGGGCTGAGAGACACATCAGGACATGTTAGGCTGAGGGCCATACCAGGCCCTCATGTTAAGCTGGGGGCCACATCAGGACATGTTAGGGTGGGGGCAACACCGGGGCATGTTAGGGTGGGGGCCACACCAGGACATGTTAGGCTGAGGGCCACACCGGGACATGTTAGGTTGGGGGCCACATCAGTACATGTTAGGCTTTGGGTCCCATCAGGTCATGTTAGGCTGGGGCAAGACACTGCCAGGTTCTTGTAACCCACAGATGACGTAGATCAAGGGGGCTGGATCCTAATCAGAGGGGCGTGCTGGGGTCCCCCTTAGTTTAGGATGAACCCTATGCTAATATGTTCCTTAGTTTAGGATACCCCATAGTTTAGGGATGCCCCTTAGCTTAGTGATGCCCCTTATTTTAGGATCCCCTATATTTAAGGATGCCCCTTTGGTTAGGATATTCCTTAACTCCTTAACAAGCGCAGTCCACAGGGCATCCTTAAGTTAAGGGGGCAGGGCGAGAGGATTGGTCCAGGGTCAAAGGCAACCGCCCAATCAGGGAAAGGCACACACGGCCCAAGCGGGCGGTAGTCAGGGCAACGAGAAAACGCCCTGAACAAGTGGAGGTCAGTCAGGAAACAGAACGACTAAGCGAGTAGCAACCGACCGTAACAGGCACTGAACTGCTAGGAAGGCGGGGGCTGTGTGGCATGAGGCCATTGTCCGCCATCGCCCACCCCTGCCCGGACAGAGCTCCACACATCCACACAACTCGCCGCCGTGTCCCTTCGACGCGATAATCTGCTCCCTGTGGCACCCCCTAGCGGCCAGATCAGGAACCGCTTCTGGTGTTTTGAGTATATGTTATGGAAGGCCTTTTCTTATCAATGGTGAACTAATGATCATGTCTCATTTGCAATTAATGAATTTCGTTGAATACAAACTTATTAAATTAACTATGATCAATTTTAAGTCATACATGTCTTCATGGTTTTGTGTAGGCATACTGAAATGGTTCTTGACCACCTTTTGGTAGATAACAGGGTCCACCTGACAGATAAGTTATCTACCAATGGCAAGGCAATCGAATTTTGACCATCCCTTACTCAGGGATGGTCAAAAGTCGATTGAAGATTGTGTTTCGGTGATGACCGGTCGGGAACGGGAGAGTGGAGTTTGTTGCCCACTGCTGGTTGCTGCCAGGAACAAGCAATCTATTTCCCCAATTAGGCCTTATTTGTTTGATCAGCTTTCTAACGAAAGATGTACAAGAAGCATGAAACGGAAGCGATACGGACTTCTGCAAATATACAGGCTTATACTGAAACTACTTGTATTTAATTAAATTAAAGAAAAGATATGAAACCACTGGTCCAGAATTAGGAAAGGATATCGAGGCACATTCTCAGTCATCGACTTCTGAATGTGTTTTGCATTATAATAATCAATGTTTAACACATTACAATTATAAACATTCATTTAATCGTGTTCAAGTTTTTAGTCATAGGCCAACGAGAACATCAGCTCTAGCCTCCATTAGACATTGAAGACGTTGAGTGAAAATAAATAATGAAACCTGCCGTGACCATTATGATGCCACGAGCCGTTCAGTGTGTTAGAACAGCCTCAGGTCTCTCCTCCTCAAGGTTGTTAATTTCAGTTCAATGCCCCTTACCTACTTTTAAGTACTGGGAATAACTTTAAATAGACACTTGTCTGACACTATATTCCCCTCTAAACTCGCTCAGGAGGCTCTTCAATATTTTAGATTTAGTGTTTGTTTTATTATGTCAAGTGACCAACGGTTAATGGACCGGTCACCGTGCATGTATCATCCGATGTCACCACAAGAGAGCCGGACACCACGTGTAGCGTCGGATGTCACCACAAGGGGGCGATCTCTCCTCACGTTCCCGGGACCAGCCCTACTTGCTGGTTTTGGATAATCGGCGCTAGGGCATGGAGTTGGCTTTTGAGGATGACTCTATTTAGTTTAGAACTGGATTACCGTACTTAATGAAAAAATAAATAAAAAAACAAGTATCATTTAGTTGTCAGATCATGTGGAGGAGAGATGAAATTTATATATATATATATATATATATATATATATATATATATTATATATATATATATAATATATATATATATATATATATATATATATATGTATGGCCAATAGATGAATTGATAGGCCTATACTTCACTCAGAAGCTGGGTCAGCTAACAGGTCATAAGGCCAGTACTATTTCAATCACGAAAATACATGACGACTACCGTGTAAATAAAAGTGAACATCATGTTCAGTTGTGTTGCGGGCTCCTGTGAGTCAGGGGCCCCGTTCCGTTCCCCACGGCGCTGGGATTAAGGCCCTGAGCTCGCCGGCCCCCGTCCAGCGCTGAGTCAACAGCTCGCTGCCCGGAACGCCGCACGTGTTCGCCGTGCATGCTCCTCGTCGTGTTGTTTACGGCACACACAGCGCTGCAGAGCGGGGGCGAAAGAGCACACCGCCGCGCTCACTCTCTCTCTCACTCTCCTTTCTGCTCGTTCTTTGTGGACAAGTGTTTCTTTTAGCGGGAGAAAGGAGGACACGTCACGAGAACACCCCCCCCGACCCCTCTCTCTCTTTGTCCGTCTTCAACCTCCTTCTCCGCTATAAGACCTCTCTTCCCCTCTCTCTCACTCTCTCTATTCATCTCTTTGTCTCTCTCCCACCTCCTTATCTTCTATATGACCTCTCACTCTCTCTTTCTTTCAACCGCCCTCTCCCTCCCTATCTTTCTCCGAAAGCCCAGCGAATAAACAAAAATCTGTGTATCTCACTTTGTTTCTCTCTCTCTCTCTCTCTCTCTCTCTCTCTCTCTCTCTCTCTCTCTCTCTCTCTCTCTCTCTCTCTCTCTCTCTCTCTCTCTCTCTCTCTCTCTCTCTCTCTCTCTCTCTCTCTCTCTCTCTCTCTCTCTCTCTCTCTCTCTCTCTCTCTCTCTCTCTCTCTCTCTCTCTCTCTCTCTCTCTCTCTCTCTCTCTTTCTCCAACTCCCTTGCCCGCTCGCTCTCGCTCTCTCTCATTACAAACAAACCGCAAATCTCTCTGAGTGTTGATTGTATTCCCGTACACAGTGACCCGTGAGGGGGAGGAGCCATCGCCCGTGCCTTCGTGTGCGGTCACCTCAACCGATCGCCGTGTTGATTCCTGCTGGCGGGTAACCGGTTTCAACCGGCTGGCGGTGGCGGTCACCTGGGCTCTCGGTTTCTCCTGTAATCTGTCGCGCTAAACACATTAACCCCTGCTGAGCGCGCCGTATTCCCCTCCAAGAGAACCCTTCCTCATACCCGCTAATCCTGCTGATTTATTATCCTCGTAAAACCTCTGATGGCCGAGCGACCTCTCACTCACATGTCGCCGTCATGCTGCTGTTGTCTCTGCAGAGAGAGAGAGAGAGAGAGAGAGACAGTATATTGATCGTGTAGAAGCCAGTTATTTTGTTTTCATTCAGTCAGTAAGTATTGTGTGTGCGTGTGTTTGTTTTGTTAATTGGTGTGTGTGCTGTGTGTGCTCCCACTACAGGGAAAAGTGTCCTTAAAAGGAAAGGACCTAAGGCCTAGGGGGTGGTTTTGGCTGGAAAAGCACACTGTCTTTAGACCTTGCTTGTTTTGCACGTATTTTGTTTTTATTTTTCAACAATAATCTTTACTTTAGTTTAATATTTGTTTGAATGAGCTTTGGAATTGGACTCATGAATAGATGAAGATACTTCACTTTGCATGTCATCAAGACGAAGTGTCTAGCATACACCAGTCAGACCAAGAGTGATGTAAACAACAATGGACATCGTAGTCACTACTGATGGGATCTACTGGGTTGTGCAGCAGGAGCCAGGACCCACTCTGGTGCCGAGTTCGGCCAAGTTCCCTGCTCTGGTCAGATCTATGTTTATCCTTCCAAAACCTGAATAGTTGGCTGCTCCGGCACACATAAGTGCCTTTTTCCGCCGGCTCGCCGGCTGTGGAGCGTTGGAACCACCGGGCCTGTGATGGAGTCATGTTTACCACCCTTTTCCCCTCTCCATCACCTCCACCCGACCAACCACAGGAAAGTCCAGACAGCAGGGAACCAGTCCAAGACCACCGGCTGGGGGGTCTTCTTCAGCTGCACAGTGGAAAGCAGAAACGTGGATATCAAATAATATCCATTGAAATATGAAATAATTATCTTCAAATGACGGCGTAACTCGGCACTAGGTTCTCTATGGTGGTGTGGTGTGGGGGTTCACCTGGTCGCCATGGATATGACACCAGGTGGAACGCACCCCCAACACCCACACCTGTCCGCATGATGGTGTAGTCCGTGGACACCCCTATGGTGTAGTCCAGGGTCCTGTTAAAACACCACCCAGCTGAATTGGACTGGGATTATATGATTCGTTAAAATTTCTCGCAGCAACACACAGCCTCGCTTTTATGAGCTTCTTGGAACTATTGCTCACTCCTTGACTGAAATGGTGTAATTATTCTACAGAATCCTCTTTTATGGGAGTGCTTTGATCGGGCTGGCGTTGGTGTGGTTCAGAAGACGTCATTCTGGAGAGCAGCAGGCCTTTGGTGTTGTTGGAACCGTTCTGGAGAAGAGTTGTGAGCCCTAGCCTGCAGCTATTCTACAGACAAACCAGTTAACAGAAGGGTTTGTTTGGATTTAGTCACTAGTATTACGACCCTTTCTCTCCCAAGGCCTTGTGAATGTGAATGCAGCGTTATAGCCTGCTGGAGGACCTGCTGGAACCCCTTCCTGAGAACCGCTTCTCAAGAACACCTTCTGAGCAGGTCTTGAAAACGAAATTATTTTTCAATCGTTCCGCTCCGAACGGAACCGATATTTAATGTTTTTTCGTTCTTGCGTTCCGCCACCAACATATCGTTCCTGAACCGGTTCGGAACGTATAATAACGTTCGTTCTTAACATTCCGGCAGTGTTATTGGGCCTAGTCTATTTTTGTGGTCAGGGTGACCAGATGTCCCGCACTTCCATTACTTTGTACACGTCCCGCAAAGTGAGACGTTGTCCCGCATTGTTATTGACAGTCAGACTCGATTTTTGAAATGCGTGTTTTATAATCTGGCGTTCATCAAATAGCTGTGTGTAGACAGCAGTGAGGGCTGTCATCAGGGAGCGGGCGGGCTGTTTGATCATATCAATGAAACTTGGACGCGGACGCAGGTTAAGGGCATGCCCACCAACAAGAAACAATGCAAAGGCGATCCTAGGCGATCGCCTTTATCAAACATGTTTCCAGATGGAACGGACAAGGGGGGGAACCCGGGATTAGCTGTTATTGTGGACTGAAACCCCCACTGAAGATCGCAGCCCCCCCCCCCCCCCCCCCCCCCCCCCCCCCACCGGAGGTGTCACCTAGAGCGTAATATCACGTAGAACCGGGCCTGCCCACTTTGTCTCGCATTGTCCCGCACAAACGTAGTCTATGTCCCACTTCTGGTGAATTGGGATCTGGTCACCCTAGGTCGATACCGTACAATAGACCTAGTTATTGGTATTTGCCCTTAATTTACACAGTAGTCTAAATGCGCAAAAATCATAAATCACAGGCAGCATCCAAAAATATTCGCGATATCCATCTCACATACCAGGCAGACTGCTGCCTATATTCTATGATAAATATAATTTTGTATCAAAATCATTTCTGGATAAGTGGGCTAGAAACTCCTTACCTGGTTGTAAGTTGTATCCATATTCCATGGAGATCTTCAGATATAGAAGCTCGCTCAATCATTTCTAACCCCGCCATAAGCGAATATGTTGTATTTTCTATGTTGCTGACAAATACCCAAGTCTCTCCAACAACTTCCAATTTAACTCGCATCTACATTCGGAGATAGAGCTCAGTGCAACTGTTGCTTCCAAATCGGCCCTCTACAGGGTGGGGGTGGGAATTTGTGCAACTGAGCTTAGTGGGCGGCAAAGTTAACGCGGCAACCGGAAATATATTTATTTATTTTTTTCATGAAATAGGCTATGCTTTTGTGAAATTTTATAGGCTATATAGAGAAGGAAAAAAAACGTTATTAACTGGTTTTGGGGATTTCAGAATAACGTTTCTGTTCCGGAACAGTTGAAGACCATTTGGTTTTCGTTTCCGTTTCCGTTCCTCGTAGAATTCCGTTCGTTTTCGGTTTTCGTTCCTTGAACCGGTTCGGAGCCCTGCTTCTGAGGAACCCTTTCTTCAGAACACCTTCTTCAGAACCGCTTCTCAAGAACCCCTTCATCAGAGCACCCTCTCAAGAACACCTTCCAAATAACGCCGTCTTCAGAACTAGCCCCTTGTATCTCGACCCCTTCTGCGGAACACTCTCTTCAGAACTCAGTCCCTCCCATCCGGTGCCTTCAAGGTCTGGCGCCACTCCCAGCGCCGCCCTCTTCCTGGATTCAGGAGAACCTTATCTCAACACCAGCTAGAGCTGTCCCGCCGGGGGGTGGAGCCTAACACCTTGCTGGGAGTAGGGTGACCAGATCCCAATTCACCAGAAGTGGGACAAAGACCACGTTTGTGCGGGACTAAGTGAGCAGGCCCGGTTTTACGTGAAATTACGCTCTAGGCGACACCTCCGAGCCGGGTGGGGGGGGGGGGGGGGGTTCGCGTGCCCTTAACCGGCGTCCGCGTCCCAGTTTGATTGACATGATCAAACAGCCCGCCCCTCCCGCTGATGACAGCCCCCACTGCCGTCTCCACACACAGCTATTGGATAAATGACAGATTATAAAACACGCATTTCCAAAAAAAAAAAAAATCGAGTCTGACTGTCAATAACAATGCGGGACAACGTCTCAATTTGCGGGACGTGTACAAAGTCATGGAAATGCAGGACTGTCCCGCACAAAGCGGGACATCTGGTCACCCGAGCTGGGAGGGTCTAACTCCAGGTGGGCGGAGGAGGTCTCCACCCGGGGTTATAACCCGGTGTGGAGGCTCCCGTCTGCCTGGCTATCAGAGACGGGCCGTGCTCCGCCCTTTACGGTCTTACGGCGGCCGCTGCTCCGGTCGCCGTGGATACCGTTGCTGCTGTTAGCGCAACAGGACACAGTGAGTCACCGGTTGGATGGATGTGGAGCAGCACTGACCCACTTTACCCGAGTGAACTTCCCCTTCCCCTTTTCCAGGTCAGGACTCACAGCAGGGATTAAGTGGCCTGGAACACGTCCAGTCACATGGCCACGTCACAAAGAGTCAAACCGTTAAACCACCTAAAAATACAACACAATGGAAAGATTAAAACGTAGGTGTATATACAGTGAGTCTCTCTCTCTCTCTCTCTCTCTCTCTCTCTCTCTCTCTCTCTCTCTCTCTCTCTCTCTCTCTCTCTCTCTCTCTCTCTCTCTCTCTCTCTCTCTCTCTCTCTCTCTCTCTCTCTCTCTCTCTCTCTCTCTCTCTCTCTCTCTCTCTCCTCTCTCTCTCTCTCTCTCTCTCTCTCTCCCTCTCTCTCCCTCCCTCCCTCCCTCCCTAAAGGTGAAGGCCACACTACTGTGCTACTGACTGCTGAGCAAAGCAAACAGAAGGCTAACTCATCAAATCTTTATTGACTCTATCTAGCTTTGCAACAATCAAATCTTTCAGAGGGCATAGGACGGGTGTGTGAACCCAGGCAGGGGAGCACTCTGCGATGTGTCTCCGTCATAGCTGCCGCTCCTTCCTGCACTTTGACCTTTGAACTGCATTCCTCTGGGTGAACAGAGATACTCACACACCCTGACGCCTACCAGGACCTGTCTGGGGCACACTGTGTACCCGGACATCCAGAGGGTCACATGACCTGTCTGGGGCACACTGTGTACCCGGACATCCAGAGGGTCACATGACCTGTCTGGGGCACACTGTGTACCCGGACATCCAGAGGGTCACATGACCTGTCTGGGGCACACTGTGTACCCGGACATCCAGAGGGTCACATGACCTGGCTGGGGCACACTGTGTACCCGGACGTCTATACCAGGCTCACACCGGCCTGTCTTGGGCACACTGCTGTCACCCGGACATCCAGAGGGTCACATGACCTGTACTGGAGGCACACTGTGTGTGATCCATCTGATATGTAAGGCCCCAGGGTGGTGCTGGCTGCTGATAGGTTGAGAGGGAGAGAGGGACTGGTGTAAACTGGATCCGACTGGTTGGCTCGTCATCGGTTGCCTGGTGGCAGTAGGATGCAGCGTTGTGGTTTGGCGTCTGAGTGTGTGTGCGTGTGTGTGTTTGCGTGCAGGAACTTGTTATGCAAAGGGCATCGTGTCTGTAGTACAGACGGGGAAACACAATGAGAAGGGCTCTCACCGTCTAGGAGACGTTTAGTCTCAACTGAGAATAACCTAGTTGCAAAATGCGGTATGGCTTATATTACATACGACCACCAACACACACACACACACACACACACACACACACACACACACACACACACACACACACACACACACACACACACCACACACACACACACACACACACACACACACACACACCCACACTGTCCTTGCTTGCTCTATACACAATTTGTTTAACTCGCTGGATTGCACACACACACACACAGACACTCGCACACACACACAAACACACGCACTAACACACACACACACACACACACACACACACACACACACACACACACACACACACACACACACACACACACACACACACACACACACACACACACACACACACACACACACACACCCACACTGTCTTGCTTGCTCTATACACACTTTGTTTAACTCGCTGGATTGCACACACACACACACACACCCCGGACGCCGTTGGAGCGAGTAGGTCAGTGTGTGATCCATCTGATATGTAAGGCCCCAGGGTGGTGCTGGCTGCTGATAGGCTGAGAGGGAGAGAGGGACTGGTGTAAACTGGATCCGACTGGTTGGCTCGTCATCGGTTGCCTGGTGGCAGTAGGATGCAGCGTTGTGGTTTGGCGTCTGAGTGTGTGTGCGTGTGTGTGTGTTTGCGTGCAGGAACTTGTTATGCAAAGGGCATCGTGTCTGTAGTACAGACGGGGAAACACAATGAGAAGGGCTCTCACCGTCTAGGAGACGTTTAGTCTCAACTGAGAATAAAATTATTGCAAAAAATGACAATATTCTTTTTACATTATTTTAAGTACAATTATATTTATTTTACTTTCTATTGATATGCTATTTTTAATATATTAATAGTAGCTACATTTTTATGTTTACCTTAAACATTTAGCTCTACGCTAAATAAGGGTTAGCGTGGAGCGAAACCTTCAGCTCTACGCTTCTTTTCTGAGAACATTGACAGTGAGGAAGCTACGGTCGGATTCCTTGGACGTCGACGTTACGCACTGCTGACCACTAGAGACCGACTGACTCATGACTAAGAGAACACATTCTGCTTTATTGCTCTTCCTCCTCTGGGGGGTTTTTGAGTGGCTTGATTAGTTAAATTGTTTGGCCCTGTAAGAGAGTGACGTGTGTACACCTCCAGTGTAAACTAAACTCCCATGAATGACCCCTTCTACAGCCCCTTATGTCAACCCCTTCTTCCGAACCCTCTCTTCAGAACTCAGTCCCTCCCGTCCGGTGCTTTCAAGGTCTGGCGCCACTCCCAGCGTCGCCATCTTCCTGGATTCAGGAGAACCTTATCTCCACAGCATCTAGCGCTGTCCCGCCGGGGGGTGGAGCCTAACACCCGCTGGGAGGGGTCTCCACCCGGGGGTATAACCCGGTGTGGAGGCTCCCGTCTGCCTGGCTATCAGAGACGGGCTGAGCCCCGCCCTTTACAGTCTAGGGGGGCCGCCGCTCCGGTCGCCGTAGATACCGTTGGTGCTGTTAGCGCAACAGGACAACGATTCTGGTTTATTGCTCTTCCTCCTCTCGGGTTTTCTGAGTGTCTAGAATAGTTAAATTGTTTGGCCCTGTAAGAGAGTGACATGGGTACACCTCCAGCGTATAATAAACTCCCTTGACTGATTATAAAGTGTTGACTTTTATGTGTTAACGATGAAGGATGCGTGTCATATCCTCTGAGGGCAGCTTTTCACCATCCTTTGAGGGGGAAACGTGGATGTCACTAGCACTTTTGGGGCCACTTATTAAATGGCAATGAGATTTCACTAGTAGGATAGAAAAGCGTCAAAGTAAAACAACCATGTGTTCAAATTCATAATCACATGATCGCCAGCATGGGAGCACTGGCGTGTTGTTTATGTTGTATGCAGTGTTTTGGTTTTGTTTTGGTTATTTGATATGTCTTTATGGGGAGACATTATTGGGTTTGAAGCTACCTCGCTGTTCCTCATGTGAGATGTGGTTAAAAACAAGGTTTTCATTAGCCTAGATGTTGGTATATTCACGTCGCTTGAGGACTTTAAAGTTCTACTGCCCTCATGAGTCCTCTCAAAATGGCGGAGTATCCGCAGCACCAAATCCCATGATGCATCTGTACTGCGCCCTCTGTGTCATTCCAAAGCTAATATTCGTCGCCGTTAAACCCCCGAAACGGTCGTGGTTCTGACAGAATTTTGATAGGATATCGATTCCCATACCCAAACAAACAACTGGTCATTTCCTGCCGCCCAACTGTTTCAATTCATAGCGTCGGGTAATCTTCTGAATGAACGGGCACAACTCCACTTCTGTTGTGCAGATTAGCCACATGTTTCTGATGACAGCCGGGCTAGAACTGGCAGTATGTCAGAAACTAAAGTTTCTACTGAAACAGTAAGCATTAAGGAACGCATCGAAGTCCAGCGCATCTACAGTGTAAGAGGCACTGAGTTTCGTTTTTTTCAGAATATATTTATATATATTATTTATTTATTTATTTTTTAACAAAATACACCAAAAGACCCTTGAACCAACATAATAAGGATACAAAAATTAAGTAATTGCTCAAATCAAATCAAATAATATAATAAATAAAAGGTACATTTATATACCCAGAAATAAAGAAATATATATCTATCAAAAATATATATAATAATAATCCCCCACTGTATATACATTTTAATTGAATCGACTGTTTCATCTGTCGAGCCAATAAGCGGCTTCCTTGGTGTCCAGAGTCTTGGAGGCGCGTTTTGTCTCATAAGGGAATGCCCATACATGGCAATAGTGGCATAGGGCCGTTGAGTCCTTGTCATTCAACTGCTTTTAATAGCTTAGCTTCCGATTAGCCATACTTAAGAGGTCACAACATTTGTTGTTGTTGTGACCGACAGAGGCACAAGAAACACTCACACATACAGCTAGCAAACAGTTTCTCACTCCCTGGGAAGTCTGCGATAGCCATCTTTGTCGCAGGGTGTGTTTATGAAGAAATCTGTTCATTCATGTGTTTAGTTTTGGCCTCCTAGTTTTCCACTCTAGAGAGATAAAGTTCTCCACTACTCCCTTAATTATTCCTCCATCTGCCCCCGGCTACAGCCTCGTACTGAACTCAAAAACACGATCGACTTCCCAAACGAACCTGTGAACTCGCCAAACCTGGTTTGTTTGTCAAGAACAAAACGCCTTGGCCGGGAACCTCGAGCCCGGGCGTTCACGTAAAAGGTCTTACTCACGAGCAAACTAATTTGAGCAGCTGTAGGTCTTCACCGCAGGCGTTGGCTGCGTCCATCCCCCCTCAACGACTTCCTGTTACCCAGAAGGCAGCGGGGCGGCGGCCTGTGCGGCCCGCGTGTGTCGATGCGTGGTTCACAGCTCACCACATCAGAACCATTATCAGTGGGGCGCTGGGTGATAAAAACAACCGGCTTAGCGGCGGACGCTTTATGGTGGTTCCTGTTTCTGGTGAATTCCCCAGGAGGATTCCAGTCAAAACCAGTTCCAGTTGGCCGGCTCTCTCTCTCTCTCTCTCTCTCTCTCTCTCTCTCTCTCTCTCTCTCTCTCTCTCTCTCTCTCTCTCTCTCTCTCTCTCGTTCTCTCTCTCTCTCTCTCTCTCTCTCTCTCTCTCTCTCTCTCTCTCTCCTCTCTCTCTCTCTCTCTCTCTCTCTCTCTCTCTCTCTCTCTCTCTCTCTCTCTCTCTCTCTCTCTCTCTCTCTCTCTCTCTCTCTCTCTCTCTCTCTCTCTCAAACATACACACAGTGCTACATACACGCATGCATAAACATATACAAACACATTGGCAAACTATCACGCACACACTCGCTCTCAGGCCAGGCCGTTTATAGTCAACATGCTGTTGGTAATCGCATCGCATGACATGCCCTAAATATTCTGTGTTCACACAGCAAAGCCCTGTCACGAATCAACCAGCTTGCTTCATCACAAGTAGGTCTTCGTCTACGGAGTAAACAGAATAATGTTGTATATTATGAGTCAGAATAAGGAAGTCAAATGTAGAGTTCATGAGGTAGACTATTCAGTGTGTTGATTCCCAGCTGCGGTCATACACTATAAGTAATTCCTCGAAGGGATCAGCGCCCCGACATTGTTATAATGATCAAATCTGTATTTAATACATCCACCTCTACTCAAAGCTATCCAATCGTTGACGCGTGGTTCTCAGAGCTCGTGCCCGAGAACTAATCCCTGATCCTGACATGATGCAGTGGGCCAACGCTACGCCACCGCGATAAAACTGAAGGTATGTGTCTCCTCCACCCACCCCACCCACGCACTGGCTCCAGCTGCTGGATGGAGACAGCTGGGTTTAGTCCACCTGCGTGTCTCCCAGCTGACCCCTCTAAGATCAGACGTAGCCGCAGTCCTCTCCAAGCAGATCTGATACCAGGACCTAAGGGAGTGTGCGTTGCTGTTTGGGATCGCACGAGTCCTCAAGGTGTTTGTGAAATGTTGAACATGTTTATTAAACAGAAGATTCTAGTGAAATAGTCAGTAGTAAAACAGGTATTGAAGACCAGTACAGCTACAGGTTGAAGTGAGTGTTTATATGTTGGATTCTTCTGTTACCTTGTTTGGTCGCCTTCCGGAAGGTACGAATGGCCTTCGATGTTTATTGTGTTACCCAACAGGTCCATCCGTCGTATCGAGCAGTTTGAACGCACAAAACAATCCTCTATACTTTGTGTGGTTGTGTGTGTGTGTAATTGTGTGTATGTGTGTGTGTGTAATTGTGTGGATGTGTGCGTGTTTGCGTGTACCTGCATGCTACATACGTGGCGTGTGTGCATGTGCGTGTATGCACGTGCGTTTGTGTGTGTGCGTGTGCATGCGGATGTGTGCGACATTTCTTGTACCTGCAGGCCTGCGTACGTGGCGTGTGTGTGTCTGAGCCAAACATCGTGTCGCTGTTTACGCTCTCAACCTTGGCTCACAGCGATGCATGTTGCGCCAAAGATCTTCGCAACACAAAGTATTTCGAACTCGCCCCTCCAGCCAGCTCCTATCCACTCCTGTTCGTGGTACAAAACCACGACATCTCCCAGTCCACCACCAGCTCTCTCTATCACGATAGAGACCATATAACTCAAACTATACTAGAACATTCCAGCTCTATAACAAAGACACATCGTATAACTCAAACTACACTAGCATGTCTCTTGTCTCAGAGTCAGACTCTACTCTCCACCCCTCTTGCACACATATCGTATGTTGTACGTAAAAACAGTGCTTAGCATTATGTAACATCTGACATCTAACAGTGGGTTAACCTAGTGATTGTTTCTCGGTTCTATGATCATCCTTACTGTACCGACAGCGATATATTGTTGTTTCTCTTTCGTCTGATCAATGCACTTATTGTGAGTCGCTTTGGATAAAAGTGTCTGCTAAATGCCCTCAATGTAAATGTAAATGTCTCCTTGAGGTAGATTCTGTTATACTTGTGTGAGGCTCTCGAAAACAACAGCAGCTCAGCCACACAAAAGCAGCACGCCAGACTAGGGGTTTGGATTGATTCTAATTACAAACCCGCCCGCCCGCAGCTGTGTGATGCGTTCTGTCAGGCAGGCGGTAAACAGCACCTGGTCAGGCTGAACCCCATGAAGGTCACCATCAGGTCGTCAGGGTGCTGCCGGTCTGTGTAACCTGCTCTCACGTCACCCTAAACCACCCAGCTCTGAGCGCAGTGACACTGGGGAAACCCAGGTGGATGTGACGACGGTTTGCTATTGGCTACAAGGGGTCAAACGAGACGGTGGACCGAAGAGCGGACATTCGTTGTACAATCAACTAAATAACTCGATCAAGAGACATGATTGAGTTTCAGTTTTAGACGCCAGGAGTGGATCTTTATAACCACAAACAACATTTTGAATTCTCCAAAAATAGTATATAAACCACTCCAGCATGTTGCCCCCCCAGAGTGAATCTGGTCTTGTTTTCTCTGTGGTTACTGATGTATTGATAACGCCTGCTGGGCCCATTACGCATGTTTCCTTCTTTATCTGTGTGGCCACAGGGGGTCCGGCCGCCAGCCAGAGGTTGTCACACGCTGGGAGTGACGCAGGCTCCGCCGGACCAACGGGTTGATGTGACATCAGCGCTATCAGCCCCCCGGTCAGCGCCTGTGATTGGCCGGTTCTGACTGTTCTGG